>JAWNPA010000039.1:15297500-15535000 GCA_035045345.1 Drosophila hamatofila | reverse complement strand
CACTGAGCAATCTGAGCAGGAATCGCCAATCGACCAGGCTCTGAGGGGAATGCTGTTTCGTGGAAATTCAGTGATAGCTCAAAACAAGCCAGAATATTTATGTTTCATAAGAATATGCATACCTGTTACAGCTGCTAACCTTATTACGTTCCCAATCAGCAAAATGTTGAAACCAAACAAGAGAGAGATTTTTTGTTAAATTTTTAATTGAATTTTATGCGAAGACTTTAAGTCTGTAAATAAATTATCTATGCTTGTCAGTCAAAGTCATGTTTAAGCCTGTGTATGTGTGTGTGTGTGTGTGTGTGTGTGTGTGTGTGTGTGTGTGTGTGTGTGTTGCCTCACATGCTGCACAATTAATTTGGTCAACAGCTGCTATAATTACATGTATGCCAAGCTCTGAGGCCGCCACCTTTGCTTCACTGAGCTGAAAAATTATGGACAGCCTGGAAAGAAAGAACTAGACCAACTCCTACGCCTACGACAGAGAGTGAGAGAGATAGAGAGAGGGAGAGGGAGAGGGTCATGCTTGGCTTTGACCTGGCTGAACATTGTGTGCTAATGACGAGCCGTTGATTTGTGATGTTCATTATTTGCGAGGACATTGCCATAGCAGAGCGCCATAACTCACAACTTTTGGGGAATGTGCTGAGTGGAGCCTGTTCTCTGGCTGGCTGGCGGGCTGCTGGCTGCTGGCTGGTGCACCCAGTTGATGAACTCTGCAAAACTAATTAAAACACGTGAGAAACACATGTAAAATGGCACCGGTCCCAGGCCCGACTCCTGCTCCTGCTCCTGCTTCGGTCTCAGCTGCCGCCCAACAGCCGAATGCACATGAATAATTTAGTGGCCCAAATGGCGTTGGGTAGACACGGCGACGACCAGGATGACGTTGACCTCGACTCCAACGCCAACTCGAACTGCTTCGACTGCCATTTCGGCCAGAAACTTGGACCAATTTCATGTTGGCCATCTTATGGGGATTTCGAGTATTCCGAGCAGCTTGAGTGGCCTATTTTTCACGCTCTTTTAATTATTAGGCGAAAACTTCATTTTCGACCAAAACATAAATAACTAGCCCAAAGCCCGAATGGGCTTACACTGTCCAGGTGCATACACTGAGAAAAACAAGCGAGAGTATGGCTGCAAAGTTGCCTGAGCTTTGGATATGAGGGCAATTTGATGATGGCATTATAATGAGGATAGAGCAACATGCTATTGAATTTCTCTCAGTGTACATACATGTGTATGTGTATGTGTCTTCTACTCTTCAAATCTTCTCAGCTGCTGCGCACTTTTTTATTGAATTTGTTGCAGTGTATTTGTATTTCTGCTGCTGACAGTTTGATGAGCTGGACAACTGTTTGCTGGCGGACAAAAGCAGACCGCTTTGTCACTCGCCGGATGCTCAAAGTGCAAACGGAAGTCGCTCATATTACGTCACACACGAGAGATTTGAAAATGTGTTTCCGCTTGGGGCAGCACTTCCGCTCGGCCAACGTGTGCAGCCGCCTCCTGCTCTGTCTTGGCCTAATCTCTATCCCAATCTCTCCCTCCCTCCCTCTCTCTCTCTCTCTGTCTCTCTCTGCTCCACAATGGTGCTAATTTCAGAGTTCTCGCAATGCGCGAACTAAATTTAAAAAGTCAAACAAATAAAATTAAATATATTGTACATAAAAAAGAGAGGGAGAGAGGATGAGGGGGTGAGAGGGAGAGAGGGAGACTCAGTCTGGTCAGCGGACACTGGCAGTGCCCGAAGGTCGGATGTCATAGGGCATTCGGCTTGTGTCTGGGCTCCAGTTGGAGCTCAGCGCTTAGCACAGCAGCCACGGCAAGAACAATGCCAACAGCAGCGCGACAGCTTCGACAAATGTGCGAACTGCCAACCCGGACAGCACGGACAACCCGGACAACCCGGACAACCCGGACAACCCGGACAACCCGTACAACCCGGCCAACCGGGGCAACCAACCCTAGGCGAATCTAAACCAACCAACTAACCAGGCAACATAACAATTCGACCGATGTGACCAGCTTGAAAGCCATGATCCGCATTGTTAGCGGCCAGGGAAGCTGCTTGCAGCATGCTTTGTATACACTTTCCCCAGCTCAGAGTTCAATTAATTAAAACTATCGAATCGGGTCAGTCATCCGCAGAGTTTCAATTCAATTGCCATAGCAGATGATTAAGACAGGAAATTATATTCCCATGCAATTCATATTCAATGTGAAGTGCTTGAAATTGATTAGACTCTGACTATATTTGTATGATATTTTATTTATTATATAGTACTTCAATTTCATTAAAATTGTATAAGAATATGCATATATAAGTACTAATTAAAATATTTTTAAATATTAAAAAATTGCAATTTTAATTGTATTATAAAAGCTTCAATACTTTCTATCCAATTCAGTTTCAATATAATAGATTGAAGTGTTTCAATTCTGTTTCAATTAATTGTTAGTATAGTTTTAAGTTTCCCAGCTTTTGATCAATATTAAATTAAATCGTATTTTACATCTTTAAGCTTTAAGCTGTTTTCAAAATAGCTTTAAATATAGCTCGAATACGGTTCCCAGACAGATCACACATCGACAACACATTTCAATTGCGTTGGAATCCATTCAACTATTTTTAATACACTCGTAGCAAGGCTCTAATGCTTCAGGTCTATAGAGCTTTTCAAACATCTTCTATATGTTGGCACTGTTTCAATATTTCTTTTCAATCCTTCTATATCTTTTAGCTGTTATCGAAAACATAGATTCAAATCTATTATTCAATATCTCCTTCAATATCATTTTTTGTAACATCTTCAACAACATTATTTGAATCAAGCTTCTTTCAATATTACTTTTCAATCAACATTCACATTTCACATTTCAATCATCTTCTATATCTTAGTCAGTCTCACATTTCAATCATATTCTAATCTTGAAACTTGTTTAACAGCATTGAATCAGGTCTAATTAAATATCACTGAATCATTAGCAATGTAGTTTCAATCTGACCTCTCTCAATATCTAAATTTCAATTTTAATTTCCAATCATTTTCCACATCTTTATAGTTTTGAACTTTTACGTTTCAAGTAAAGTCCTCTGACTTCCCGTCGACATCCTTCAATCTGAATCATTTTCAATAATCAATATTCGACTCCATTCAATTGCTGTCAGCTTTCAATTGCATTCATTGTCGTGATCATGATATTAAAATTGAAAGATGATAGAAAAGTAATATTGAATATATTCCTTTTCTGTCATCTTTCAATTTTAATTTAAAATCATTTTCCACATCTTTATAGTTTTCAACTTTTACGTTTCAAGTAAAGTCCTTTGACTTCCCGTCGACTTCATTCAATCTGAATCATTTTCAATAATCAATATTCGACTCCATTCAATTGCTGTCAGCTTTCAATTGCATTCGTTGTTATGCCACAGGCTGCAACACTTAGTCAATATGCTCGGCATAGGGCAGAGGTCGTCGCTCAATTCGACCAATGCAATGCAATTTTTGGGCATTGCGACCGCGTTGCGCGGTGCATTAAAACGGAAGTGGAAACTAAAAGCAGTTATATTTTTGGCGCACTTACACGGATTTTGTTGTTACCCATTTTTTGATGGGGCTGGGATAGGGGGGTAGGGAAAGGTGGAAGCGGATAAAAGGTTTATTTGTCTTTTTACTTATTTTTCTTTAGCTAATCGTGGGCTGAGAGAGGCGGGGGGAGGCGGGGAAAGGGAGTTTCATTGTGGGTGAGTAAGAGCTGAAGCTGAAAACTAAAAACTGAAAACTCCGACTCTGACGGTAAGTGGGCCGTGTCTCTGTGTCTGTGTGTGTGTGTGTGTGTTTGTTTGTGTGTGTGTGGTTGCACCATGTGGTTGTGCGGTTGCCCCTCTGTGTATCTGTGTATGTGAACAGATTTCTTTCTTTTTTTTTGTTTGTTAGTTGCGTTTGCTGAATTTGTTTGTTTGGCAATTTGTGTAACTAAAAAGCATTCACTTTTGAACTTTATCAGGAATTGGGCGTATGGGCGTGCCACATGACAATACACTGATAATACACTGCATAGCTGTGAGTGTGTGTGTGTGTGTGTGTGTTTGTGTGTGTAAATGTGTGTGGATAGCTTGTTGGCAGCAGATATTTGCGGCTGCCCTTGCTGCTGGCAGTTGTCACTAGCTCACGCCCCGCTGCCACGCCACGCCCCCTTGCCCCAACACCCCCAACAAGTCCACTCCTCGTGCGCCTTTAGCTCTCGCTCACTTCTTCTTCTTATACGTTTCGTTTGGTTTTGGCGTTCAATTTAGTTTGTGTTTGTCTAGTTGTTCTTTTTGTTTGTGTTCTTCTGTTGCATTCGTTTTATTTTTTTCGCTTTTTTTTTGTCATTTTTAAATTACATTTTAACAACTTTGGCAGAGTAAAATTTTAATTAAACTTTGATGCGCGCACAGCTCGAAAGCTGCCCGTCTAAATCCATTCTTTTGTAGCTCTATCATTCTTATTTTGTCGCTCTATTTAAATTCCTTTGCTGTGAGTGTGTGTGTGTGTGTGTGCTTAGGCGTCGCCATATTGAACGCTGACAGCGCCATCTAGCGAGCAATTAATGTGATTTATGAACGCACTTCATTATGCCGGCGCGAAGAAGCGGGCAAAGAGAGGGAGAAAGAGAGAAAAACTTGAAAAACATCGCCCGATGCGTGTTTGGAAATTTAAAGAATCTGCCGGGTCAGCCACGCCCCCTCATACACGCAAAGGCAGGCACTACCCACACACACACACACACACATACACACACACACACACACACACATGTCTACACACATGCGCCAATGCACGGTGCGTTTCTGGTGTGTAAACATGCGATTAATAATGAAAGAAATAAAAATAAAGTATGCATAAAATGAAATTTAAAAACACGAACATAGCGCATGAGAAAGGCTCAAAGCGAATAATAAAATACAACACAAAACGAAGAAAATAACAAAACAAAAAATACCTTATAAGAATGCAATGGAGCAGAGCCGACTGAGTAATGCTCGTCTAAGAGTCGACAGATAGCTATAGACAATTAGATAAGATTAGATCGAAGAGCAATTGATCATCTATTCCCTGTGCAAGGCTTTATTTCAATTGTATTTGAATTATTTACAGGACCCTGCTGTTATTGAATTGAACTCTCTTCTTCTTCTCTTGAGGACATTCTAGCTAAGTATCGATAACATTATAGTTAAGTATCGAAAATTAAGTATCCATAGCATTATAGTAAAATACCGAAATAAATATATCGATAACGTCCCAACTTCTTATCGATAGTTAATTATCGATAACCCGCAAGTTAGATATCGATGGTTAATTTTCGTCAAAAGTATATTTATGTATAGCTAGCTAAGTATCGATAAATATATAGTTAAGTGTCGATAGTTTTTTTATTGATAACACTATAGTTAATTATCGATAATTAATTATCCCCTCCAATTCCTATTGACCTACACTTTACACCCTATAGAAACTCTGCTCTCACAATTTAGACACACTAACCACGCCCACAAAAGGCAGAAATTTAATTACTCGATTAATCACCTACCTTAACTATATTACTTTACACCAATATACCCCCATATATAAGTCCATAATCTGAACGAGCATAAAAATAATACAAAAGAATAACACAAAAAAAATAAAAAAAACAACAACAAAAACTGAAGCTAAACAACCCAAGCCAACGGCAGGCCATGGAAATCCTTTTGTGACAGGATCTGCGGTGCGGGCGGGCGGGTCTCGAGGTTGAAGCTGGCTGGTTAGGGGTCGGACTGCTTGGGAAATTAAATATGCGCCTCATGTAGATGATTTTTTTATTTTTGTTGTATACCCTGAACCCATTGCGAATGATTAAAAAGGGTATTATGTGTCTGTGCTAATTTATGTAACAGTCAAAAGAAGGAAAAGAAAGAAGAAAAAGAAGAAGAGAGTAGCAAGAATATATTTGAGCTGAAAGCAGTTGAAGTCAAATCCGTTTATCTATCTGTGAAACGATGTATTTGATTTTTGACTGAAATTCTTTGATATTGGGCTAAAATGTATATTAAGATTTCAGTTTACGTCTAGAGAAATATGAGAGATATGATAACTCAAAATATATACAGTAGCTCACAGCTTATTTCAACCAGCACCTACTAAAAACTTTGGGCACCTATAAAATCTAAGCTAAAAGAAATATCAACAAAATTTATATTACAGTTTCTAGTCTAATGCTTTAACTTATTAAGAAATGATCTCACTTATTTTTTATATATTTTTAAAACTTTGTATCATAACTAAAAACTAAAAAAAAAAAACATAGCAGCTGGCTTCTATATATTGCTCTCAAGCAACAACACACACACACACACACCCGCTGCTTATTGATAAGGGGTCTACCATCTGCCATCTCATTCTCTCTCAGCAACAACCTGCACCATGCTTAGCAGCAGCTATATATTTGTCTCACTCTCGTGGAATGCCAATTTGAGTATACTAAGAAGAGTGCTGCCAACCTGAGTAATATCTCCAGCGCAACTATAATAATAAGACGCTATGTTGTTTATTTATTTGAAATATTTATTATATACTATTTATTATATATATAAAATTATTTGTATTCTACCTTTTAACTAAATCTAAATAGAAGTTAATACATATATATATATAAATTAAAATCTATAGAAATTCCAATATAGGATGCATCACTAAAGGGAAGAAAATAAATTTAAGGGAATATGAAATATGAGATATATAAGTATTATGGAGTCATTATCAATGAAGAAGATGTTCAGGTGAAGACACGATCTAGCAGGTCTTGAGAGTGATGGTGTCTAAGTCTTCTTCTAGTACAGGTGTGGGGGCTGGGATAACTTTGAGGATGAAAATTAATGAGAATTAAATCTTTGTATCATAACTAAAAACTAAAAAAAAAACCATAGCAGCTCGTACTTTTTAGAAACTTTTTGGCCACCTCCTAGATGTTGTCTCCAATTTGAGCTATTTTGAAGATTTATTTCTATATAACAGGCGATATCCCAGAGATATGCCTGGCTCTCATATACCAAAAACTATATTGTCAGTAGTCTGTTACTTTTCAAGTCAGATTATATTCGTTATACGGCATATAAACTTATATGTATATATATATACTACATGAGTATAAGACCATTTTATGAGTGTAACTTGATGTGGATATACAGGGCTGTTCACATTCGACGGATCCATCTGAGGTTGCCCATATTCAACGGACCCATGTTTTTTTTTTGTTTTATTTTTTAATCAAACAAGAAACAGTTTTTTTAATCCTATTTTTTTTTTTTTTTTTTTTTTTTTTGTTTTATTTATTTTTTTTTTTTAATTTTTTTTAGGAAGCACCAGAGCATCTTTTTGCTCTATTATCTGCCTCGAAACAACTGGCGTCCTCTTAGCCTACTAATGGGCCTGGAATTAGGCAGCTTCCTTGCGAGCCGGTTTGCGTGGACCTTAAGGCGATAAAAATCATTTTATTTGGCTTAAGTAGATTTGAATGTGTTATATCAAAATAAAAATAAAAATTGTGTTTAAAAAAAAAACATGGGTCCGTTGAGTAGGGGCCACCCAGTATGATAAGCTCAGCATTTACATACAACTTACATACCAGAGGAGTCCTTCAAGTCCTGCCCAAGCCTTGCTCTGGCAGTCACGGTATATTCAAGTCGAGCACTTTCGTCCAGCTCACTTTTGTTTGTATTATTTTATAATTTGCTTGCGCTGTTATCGTTTCGATTATTTTTGTAAGCGCACAAATGACAATAACTGGCAAGCTAAGCTAAGTCTAATCACACATTGGGTTTATAATTTCCAAACGTAATTCCTGTTTCATTTTGCTTGTTTTATTTTATTGAATTTTTCTGTTGTATTTTTAGCCTAACAACGTTTTCAATTGCCAAAAGCGCCGCAAGCACAATTATTATTCAATTGGCACGTGAACTGACCGCAAATGCGCGATAAAAACAAAATGTGCCACTAAATTGTAATTCTGATATATATATTTAAATAATCTCTAATATATGTATATCGTATATAGATGTATATGTATATATATATTTATATGTATTTGCATATTTGAGTGCAGCTGGGGCAATTCGGACTGAAAGTTGCTAACGTGCTGCGTCAACAGAATTAGCTCTTGCCCAATGACTAATTTAATGAACACGAAACACAGCCAAATGTTTAGAGTATGTCTGTGTGTGTGTGTGTGTTGTGGGCGTGTCTTCATATAGTAAATCATAGCAACAGCCACAACATCAATAACAACAAAATCTGTGCCAACTGCCGCAGCAATGAAGTTTATGTTTTTTAATTAAAATTTGTGCTGCCCAAAGAATTGGAATGTGTGTGTGTGTGTGTGTGTGTGTGTGTGTGTGTGTGTGTGTGTGTGTGTGTGTTTGTTTGTGTCTGTATTGCTATTCTGTTTGTTGTTATTTCTTGCTGCGCATTTATCATGAATGAAATTTTATATGAAACGACCACATTATGCGCAGGTGTGCCCAGGTGCGCGTGTGGCTATTTAAAAATGGTCAGCGGTCATAAATTTTACGCGAACAGCACCCACATAGAGTGTGCTAGTGTATGTGTGTGTGTGTGTGTGTGTGTGTGTGTGTGTGTGTGTGTGTGTGTGTGTGTGTGTGTGTGTGTGTGTGTGTGTGTGTGTGTGTGTGCTAGAAGGCAGTCAGTTGGAACATTATGTTCGTGGCCCTGATGCGATTGCTATTTAATGCCTTTTTAAAGTGCGCGAAAATTATTATTAGTATGTGCACACACACAAACAAACACACACAAACAAACACACACACACATACTAGCACATAATATATATATCTAATTTATCTATTCGCATCCAATTTCATTTTAACAAGCGGAATGCACAAATGGCGCTAGGGAAACCAACCAACCGGTTTTAGCTGCTAATCTGCCAAGTAGCTTAAATGCAGATAATTTCAAATAAATACTAAAATATTTAATGCTGCTGCTTAAGTTAGTTAAGCCAGTTATTAACAAATCACAGTGAGCAGAAGCTCACACACACACACGCACACATAGCCCGAGGCTAGGCATATTTCAATTATAATCGCCTGGGCTGTCATCGAAATTGAAGCTCGATTAATTGCCTGTCAATCGAGAGCTGCTGCTGCTGTTGCTGCTGCTGCTGCTGCTGTTGCTGCTGCTGTTGCTGCTGCAATCGACTGTTAGACAGCTGGCTGCCAATCGATTGTCAGCCACAGTCGATTACGCGGCCAGCTACTTTTGGCGGCCTCACCTGCCTGCTGGCCGCGATATTGGCCCAATTCATGCTGGCCGAAAGCAGCAGATGGAGACTGCGAAGGCTACGCGATTAATTATGTGAGCATTTTCAACAGGAGTCCACACACACACACACACGCACACACACAGGCATGCATACATACATATACATATGTATGTGAGAGCCCTTGATGTGTGTTTGTGCTGGCATAATATATGCGTTCTTATTAACAATTTCGTCGCCGTCGCGAAGCGCAGATGAGTTTCCCGCTAAAGCCGAGGGTAGCTGAACTCCAAGAGTGTGTGTAGTGTGTGTGTGTGTGTGCATGGGTATATGTATGTGTGTGTGCTCCATTGTAGCACTCTCAACAACTGAAGCTTCATTTGGATGTGTAAACGTGTTATTTATTTCGAAAACTGAATGTTGCCTTTTAAGTGGCAATAAATCAAATTGAATGCCCCTGACATAGCCAAAGGGGCAGGACGAGAACGAGAACGAGGGCGAGGGCGTGGGCGTGGGCGCGGGCGTGGGCGTGTGCCACGTTAGTCTGAACAGTAACTTACTTTCATATTTGACTTAGCCATAAAAGCAGGGCATATCCCCTTTTATACAGAGCACAGCCGTATGTTAACCAAGAAAAGAAATAAAGCTTCATAGAAAAAGCCAGCGACAAGTCAGCAGCAGCAGCAGCAGCAGCAGCAGGACAGCCAACAGCAACAACAACAGAGGCAACAGAGGCAACAGGAGCAGGACCTCAGGCCAGGCCACACGGACCACGAACCTGTGCCCCAACTCAGTCAGCTGTAAGCCAGTTGACGACGATGACGTTGGGAGTCGCCAACTCTGCCAACGCCTTGATGCCCCCTCCATCGTCCTTCGTCCCTCTCTCCTCCTTCCCTGCTTTCTTCGCCTTTCTTTGCTCCCACTCAGCTGCTGTCGTCTTCGTCGCGGGTTTTGTGTGCTGCGTTGTTTGTTTAGCGCTCCTTAAGCTCTTAAGCTCATTTCGGTTGCGTTTTATTTGTAACTCCAGGCGCACACACACACCCACACACACACACACCCACACACACACACACCCACACACACACACACACACACACACACACACTTTCAGCTGGTTGGGCTTTTTCTTTTGCTTTTCTTATATATATTTTTTGTTTTAAATAGAGCTGCCAAGCAGCTGAAAAACACTTAGTCTAGCAACTAGCAAGCTACAGCTGCTGGCACTGCTTTAGCTCAAGAACTCAATCAAATAGAATTCATAGCTCACTCAGTGCAAACGGGGCTTGAATTGAGGGCTTTGCTCTAAGCTTTGAGACAACTCCCATAGAGCAGATCTTCAATTAGTGCGTGAAATCAAAAGAAAAGTCAGCTAAGAGAACAAAGTTTAGATATCCTGTAAATGGAGAGCAGAGGTGGATTTTTGGTTAGATTGCATTATTATTATTATTATTAGTATTTTTATTAGTATTTATAATTACTTTTATTATTATTATTAGCCAGCAAAGAGATCGAAAAGAGAACGAAGTTTAGATACCCTGTAAATGAAGAGCCGAGGTATTTTTTTTTTAAGATTTTATTATTATTATTATTATTATTATTATTATTATATTTATTATTATTATTATTATTATTATTATTATTATTATTATTATTATTATTATTATTATTATTATTATTATTATTATTATTATTATTATTATTATTATTATTATTATTATTATTATTATTATTATTATTATTATTATTATTATTATTATTATTATTATTATTATTATTATTATTATTATTATTATTAATGTATGTATGTATGTAATCAGTATTGTTATTATATTATTTTATTATTATTAATAAATTATATTATTATATTATTATTCTATTTTTACTCCTACTAACTATTCCAGGGTATTCTAAGTATATATATCAAAGGCGTAGTAGTATTTCTTATATATCATAATTTTAAATATAACTCACTTTTTGTAATGTATAGTAAATTTTTTCTTGCTTACAGGGTATCTAACAATTAGACATAGTTTTATGAATGAAAACTGTCAATTATTTCAATGCCTAAATTTTGTATTTATACAAATATGTATACAAATTTAATATAGATAAATTCAGTTATTTTAGCTAAGAATTAAAATTTTATCTGATCTGTTTACAGGGTATCTGTAATTCTATATATGATATCTTTCTAACAAATATTTTATGCTTCTTAAATAAAATTTATTTTTTATACAGAAATTCGTTTATTATTGATAGGAGCATAAATTTGCTCTGTTCTGTTTACAGGGTATTTATCAAATGCTTACAGGGTATTTATCAAATGCTTACAGGGTACTTATCAAATGGGCATATTTCTATGTATGAAGGGAAGGGTTTATACATTCTTCTTATACATCACAAATTTGTTATATAGAAACTCACTTGTTGTAGGTGATTAGAGTTCAAGGGTTCTTTGATTTGTTTACAGGGTATCTGACAATTGGGCATAGTTTCTATAACAAGTCTATCTAATAAGTATTTAAGGTTTATAGCTCTTATATATCTCAAATACGATTTAAGGAAACTCATTTATAATCTTCTACTACAACTCAATTTTCTCTGTTCTCCTTACAGGGTATCTGACAATTCGGCAACATTAATTTGTACAACTTTGCTCACACACACACACACACACACATGAAGAGAACTTGTAGTTTTGTTTATCGCAGTTGAATTTAACGCCCTGTTGTTGTGCGTTTAAGCGAAACAATGACAGAATCCTTTGCCCCTTGGCTTGCATCCGATATCTTCTATTCCATCCTGGCATTGAGCATCTGGTATGCGGCTGCAATTGTTTCTAGCCTGTCTCTTGGGTGTTCATTCAGCTGCTGCTCCTACTAGCTGCTGGTGTCTGACTTGCATATCAAGTTGCCCTAAAGCCGAAGCTGTTTCCTAATCGTCTGTCTAAGTGTCAGTCCGTTTTGTTTGATTGATTTTTGCCCTGGTCCGACCGGCTCATCCACAACAACTTTCTATTCGATGCTCACTGGCTACATAGATTCTTGTGTGTGCATTTATTGGCGTAGCAAATTCAATTTTCAATTCAAGCTGGAATGAAAGCCGATTGACAGCAGCCAAACAACGAAGTGCGAGCGAGCAGCAGCAGCAACTGCTTGTCTCAAGCATATTTGCATAGAGCTCTACTCGGAGCATGTGGCGGAATTAGCAGTTACATACATGCCCTGGCTGGGCCAACAGCAATGGGGAATGAAAATGAAGGAAAATATCACAAGTTACTTTGATTAATTATGTCCATTTGTCAACAAAGCTGTGCCAGTTAATGCGAAGCTGACATTCTCGAGTCAAACGTGATACACTCGTCGTCTGTATAAGCGACTTTCATGGTTTTTGGCTGATATTAGAGAAATTCCTGTATACCAATCTCTGTATATCTATCTTTTTATACCTATCTTTTTATACCTATCTCTCTATACCTATCTCTCTATGCCTATCTCTCTATGTCTGTCACATAGCTTACTTTTCGCTTTCTCTCTTCACTTGCATTCTTTTCTATTACAATATCTCTCTATGCCTATCACATACCTTACTTTTCGCATTCTCTCTTCACTTACATTTTTTTCTATTACAATCTCTTCTATTAAAAGACTATAATAGGTAATATATACATAATATATATGCTGTGCTCCTCTTTCCACTCCGCTCTTCTATGCGATTTTCATGGTTTTTGTCTGATATGAGCAATTTCCTATCCCTGAATACCCCTCTCTCTATACCTATCTCTATATACCTATAAACATATTTATATATGTACTTTTCGCTTTCTCTCCTCACTTACAATTATTCCTATTTCAATCTATTCTATTCATATATTATATAATACATATATAATATTTATACAATATAAACTTCTCGCTCCTCTCCGCTCTCCTATACAATTTTTATAGCTTTTAGATGATAAAAAATAGCTATCTATACCTATCTCATACCTTCCTTTTCGTCTTCTCTCTTTTCAGTGACAATCTTTTCTATTCATAGGTAATGCATATGGGCATTTCTCCCGAAAAGTCAACTTTTTGCCGCGTACGACACCCTTGGTTTTTTTTTTTTTTTTTTTTTTTTTTGTAATTATCTAGAAAACGAACCAAGTTTTGTTTCAAACGAATTCCAATATACTTTTTATTTTGACAAATAGTGAATGTTATAAAAAAAATGATTCACTATATGTTCAAGATAATTACAAAAAAAAAAAAAAAGGGGCTCGCTCGCTACAAAAAGTTGACTTTTCGGGAGAAATGCCCATATATATTATTTATATACTGCTCTTCTTTCCTAGCTTTTCTATGCGATACGACATCTCTATCTATATCGATCTCATACCTTCCTTTTCGCCTTCTCTCTTCACCTACAAGTTAATGCTAATTTCAAATTCTTATCTCACTTCTACGTAATGGCTTAGGCTGATACGACATAACTCTCTCTAATTATCTCTCTAAGACTATCTGATAGCTTTCTTCTGAATCCATTGCTCTCTTCACTTACAATCCTTTCTACTAATAGGAAATATATAGAATATATAATCAATTTCTCTAAAACCTGTTCAAGTTAATGAGAATTGCAAATTCTGCTCTCTTCTCTTCGCTCTTCTATACAATTTGCATTGCTTTTGACATATCTCTGCTTACCTATCTCTCTATATCTATCTCATAGCTTCCTTATCATCCTACTTCTCTCTTCACTGGCAATATTTTGTATTCATTTGCTGATATGACCTCTCAGCCCATGCCATTTGCTGTCTTTTCTCTTCACTTACAAACTTATCTATTCAAGCTCATTTATATTTATATATATTTTTTGTATATGAGCTCCTTAAGTGGGCTACATTTTAAAATGTATTTCAAATGGTATGCTATATATGTACATACATAAATCTATATTGAGACTTAACTGCCTTCATTACAGCTCCCATCGATTATGGCTAATGAAGTCAGTCATTGATGTGGCACTCAACGATGCTTAAATGCACTTGGCGCTATGCAGCCTACCGTATATTGAGTACTCTGTGCATAATTATCAGAATTAGCTAATGAACATGTGACCCACTGTATGTGTGTGTGTGTGTGTGTGTGTGTGTGTGTGTGTGTGTGTGTGTCTTTGTATAAGTGTGTATCGATGTATTGCAACGGTATTCGAATGTTTTGCCATCATTAGCATTTCATCTTATTTCACTCAAGGACGCAGCCGTGCGTGCAACATTTCAGCAACAACAACAACAACAACAACAACAACAACAACAACAACAACAGCAGCAGCAACGACGGTAAGAGAAGCCAGCGCAAACTGCATTCCAATTGTCCGTCCGTGCGTATCCGATAGACAACAAACATTGAGCATTGGGCCTGCCATGCCGCATGCCCCATGGGCCCCCTCTGACACGCCCCCCCTCCTCCACCCCCTCCCCTTCTTGTGCCGCCTGTCCGGCATACGCTTTGTCAGCCGGCCAGCCGCCGAAGATGGCGTATTAATGACCTGAATGCGGAATGTAACAGAAATTTTTTAGTTGCATTGCAAAGCGCGAGGATAACACACAGCTCTAGCCAGGCCAGGGCAGGGCAGAATGGAGGGGCCAGGGGGCCAGGGGGCCAGGGGGCCAGGGGGCCAGGGAAGCCAGCAGAAGGCATGCCCGACACGCTGCCGGAATGCATAATTGAATTACGAATGGGGGCGAGCAGCGAGCAATGATGCGAACGCCGCGCCCTTCAACACCAACCAGAACCAGCTTATCCTGGCAGCAGCTATTCCCATTTGAAATATGACAAGCAGCACGGAACGGGGCACGGCACGGCCGGAGCACGGCACGGTCAGGGCACTTCATGTGCATTCCGTCCCTTTGGCAACGATTGCAATTCAAGCAAAAATTGAAAGTCAAACTTGCAACGCATTTCACTTTTACAGCACTCATAAAGGCCGAGAGCCTTTTAGCCTGCCAAATGCAATTTATTTAATTCGCTTTAAATGCATTTGGCCCGCAAGCGTTTTGCTCTCAGCCCCAATAGAAAATAAAGGAGAAAAAAAAGTGAAATAAATAACAAAACTCTAGTTGAGACTGCTCGACTAGGGGTTGCCCTGGACCCAGCAAAGAGCTGATATTCCAATCATGCTATGGTTCTTTTATGCACACATACGCATACGCATGCATTCACACGCATACGTGCGCAGGCGCTCTGCTAACTGCGCAGTTGACGCAGTGACAGCTTTTGGACTGAAGCATGGGCGATATTATGAGAACTTATTTGTTCAAAAAACGTTTTTTCAAAAAAGACTATCTTCATCAAACTTTTAGAATGTTATAATGTCAATCAAATGCGTGTATTTGCCAAAGCACAAGTATTTGAAATACGTTTTTTTTTTTTTAATTTGTGGCAAAGGGGGCGTGGTATCCAAAATCTATATATTACAAAATCTTTGTATTCATTACATAAATCTACGCAGTAAATCTGAAGTCTCTAGCTCTAACAGTAGTCAAATTAGGAGTAAGAAACGAAGTCAAATTATTGATTGTTATCGATAAAAAAAGGGAAGAAACATATGAAAAATCTAAAAAAAATATGATTAACTCGTACTGCGTATGTATGTATGAGCATACTTGCTGAAAGCAGACTGGCTCTTTGCAAGCCAGTTGTTTAGCTAAAATCAAGCTAGAAAAGGCTAAACATTGAAAATAAATGCCGGAATACGCAAGCCTGATTACAAAAACTAACTAATATGTTTAGAAATAACCTTTTTTGAGAACTTATTGTTGTTGAAATGCATAATTAAGTATATTCTACAATATTAAGTACTATATGACCATGAATAAAAATGTGTTTCTATGTTTATTCAATTGTAATATGCTAGATCTAGCCTGTAATAGGCTGAGCTGCCAATGCATGCTAGCACTAACGGTAAAATTTTTGCTCTCGTTCATTGCGTTGCCGTTTAGTTTCGTTCGATTCTTCTTCATATTCTAACTTTAACGATCGTGCTAAAATTCTTGCGTTGCTCATTTGGAACCAAACGAGAGAACGAGTAGCGAGCCGTGCAAGACAGTAAGGGTCTCGTTTGGTCTTGGAAGTATGGTCATGCAGGCCTCTAATACACAAGTATACATGCAAAATTTCAAGTCTCTAGCTCTCATATCTTCTGAGATCTCGTCATTCATGCAGACGGCCGGACACACGAACATGGCTAGATCAACTCAGCTCGTCGCCCTAATCAAGAATATATACACTTTATGGGTTCTGCCACGCCCCCTGCTGCCTGTTACATACATTATCACAAAACCTTTATACCCTGATTTCCCATTTTCAATGGGTTCGGGGTATAAGAAGAGAAGAAAAAGAAATGTAATTTTTGCCTTTTTCTGATTCATTTGATCGGGTCAACTAAGTTGATGCTCTAGCCGCCCCACAACTAATATTCGATAGTTATGTCATAGAACTGTGAACTGGACGCAGCTCTAATCATAAATCACTTCATTAGCTCGCGCTGCCTCCAGTAGCAGTCCAATCAAATCTTATCATACCATCAGGCGGCTCGGCTGGCCTTGATTTTTGGCCCAACTATTTGTGGAGCACGCATTTATGTAGTTGTCAAAGCATTTGACCTTTATACCGCTACGACTAGGCATACTTTGCCAGCCCTTGCCCCGCCCACAAGGCCCGCTCTATAGAGAGACAA
Organism: Drosophila hamatofila; assembly: GCA_035045345.1. Taxonomy (NCBI): domain Eukaryota; kingdom Metazoa; phylum Arthropoda; class Insecta; order Diptera; family Drosophilidae; genus Drosophila; species Drosophila hamatofila. The sequence goes on along the minus strand of JAWNPA010000039.1, from coordinate 15,517,975 downwards.
ACATACATATGCTATGCGTCGTCTTTTGCTTGGCTGTCTTCTCTGTATTCAGTATTCCATTTTGTTTGCTTTTTTCACTCTCTCTCTCTCTCTCTGTCTGTCTCTTTCTCTCTCTCTCTCTCTATCTCTCTCTCTCTCTCTCTCTCTCTCTATCTCTACATATTGCTCATACGCCGCGTTGCACGTGGCACGTTGTCGATCTAAGCGCTGATAAGACGCAGCAACAGCTGCCAGCTGCTGGCTTCGTGTATGTGGCATGTTATATGGTATCCTCTGTGTGTGTGTGTGTGTGTGTAAAAGTGTTTGTTCACTGATGTATATGTTTATATAATTCCCACTTACCGCTGGCTCACACAAGTACAAGTTTATTGGTGTTTTTGCTGCCGCTGCTGTTGCTGTTGCTGTTGCTGCCTCAATGTTTGGCTTTTATTTGCCGTGTGTACTTTAGTCTTACACGCTAGCATATAAACTGAATACATATATATAAAAATTGGAGATGGGGCACCACAGGACGTCGCTATGCCCAAAGGGAGTGTAAAGCAAACCGAAAAGCAGGCAAAATGAAAATTATGCTCTTTTTGGCATTAAGTTTATGAATAACGAGCTGCTTCAACACGAATGTGTGCGAGCTCTCCAGCAAGCTTAAAGGAATTTATTCTCTCTGCCATAACTACAGTCACACACACACACACACACACCAACACACACACACATATGTTTGTGTGCGCGGCTATCAACGCCTTTGCCGCTGCCTGCCGATCAAAAGGTGTTAAGTTTTGTTGTTATAGTTAAGCGCCCGAAAAACCACAAAGACATGCACAGCAAGCAACAGCACGTTGACAGCGAACGAACTGAGTTACCTGCCCACCTGGATTTTTCCAACCAGGTGACACAGTATATGCAAAGATAGAGAGAGAGAGAGTGAGAGAGAGAGACAGTCCTCGGCAAAGATATTCCATGTTAGTTTGCCGGCTTCGCCTTGCACAAACAAGTTCAGAGACTCGCTCGCCGCCATTTTGTAAGGATATGAATGTGACAGAGATATAGATAGCAGATATGACATGCAACATCTATAGCAATCTCAGGAACGTTTCGACTGCTGCGCATATGTCTCTGATCCAGCAGCAGCAGCTCAGCAGCAGCAGTTGGCTTTTTGCATTCATGGCCAAGACAGCTGGCCGGAAAAAACATCTTTAGTCTGGGCTATGGCAAATGTTTGTGCAGACGTCGCTGACAACATTTGATTGTTTGCTGATACGGCATAAATAACAGCAGCAATGACAACAAGATGAACAAGAAGAAGAAGAAGAACTGACTGAAATGTGATATCAAATTTGATATTTGATACTTTGACAGTATTTATTTAAATCTAAGTAATCAAAATATTTATTTAAATAATACAAATATACAAAATTTGTTTTATTTAACAAAAATTTCAAAGTTTTGTACAAATATTCATAAATAAATATTTTAATGGAGCGGCTTGAATTTGTTTATAATTGATTGCCAGAAAAATATACATTAAAGCTTCATATAACTAATATATTAATATTTTTTTTTTAATTTTCTTTTATTGCAGCTTATTGTCTATGTCATATAACTAATATATATTATATATATATTATATATATATTAATGTGATATGCATGTATTTATACAATATATATTTATTTATAATATGTTAAGCTTTAGGTTAAGAGAACTCGAAATAGATTGACACAACAAAAATATTAAAAATATTTGTATTTTTTACATGGAAAAGCCCGAAGAAAGGAATAGAAAGGACCTTAAGCCAAGGTCTGTTCAAAACGTATGACGAACTTTGATAAATATTAAAAAATTTCCATTGGCACAGACCTTAAGTTGACTCCAGTTTTGTCAATATATTTTTTTAACATACAAGCATAAAATAAAAAATAAGTAAAAACAAAAATATTTTGAATAAATAAATAACATGGTGAAAATATTTTTTAATTTTTATTTTATTTTATTTAGTTTTTACTTTTTTTTTATTGATAATATATTTTGGGCCTTTTTTAAATAAATATGTGTTTGAATATGTTTATTTATCAGGGACCGCAAATAAGAATTATGAATTTAAAAAAATTGAGGCTCAAAAAAAAAACCCCAAGAAGAGTGGGAAAAATATACAAAGGATATTTTTTACGGCAAATTCAAAAACAGGATAAACTTTTATTTGCAACTTTTAATTATTAATTTATTTTTAATTATTAAAATTAATTTATATGATAAAAATCAAAAATAATTATTACATATCAATTTTTATATAAAAATCAAATCATAATTTTTATTTTTAATTTTTATAATAATAATTAATAATTAAAAATAATTTTTTTTGAATAACTCAAAAAAATAATTCTTACTTCATAATTTTTTGTATAAAAATTATAATTGTTACGTTCCCTGTTATTTATGAATTTATTTCTATTTTTATATATTAATTACAATATATTTATAGAAAATATAATTTAAGGAAAAATATATTCTCACATAGTTAAATCTAAAAGTAAAATGATTCATTTATCTATGTATACATACATCAGTATAACATATTAATATATATACCAAAAATATAGCCAGCAACTAACAACACCTGAAATACCGAAATATTTACTCCACTCAGATTGACATATGCTAAGTCGCTCCCATTGTATTTGTCGCTCCAATTGGAATCCATTGAGTTTTCCAATTGAATAGACCCTAGGCCGTTTGGCTATATTTTAACGAGCGCTAAATGACTCAAGTGCTGCGTCCAGTGGTCGCTGATGTTGACTATTTGCAGTCTCCGAGAGGAGTTGGAATGCCCCCACCTCCAACTGTCCCTCCTCCTCCAACTGCTCCTCCTGCCCAGGCTCAACCATTCACCTTGGTAGCATGTGCCACTCGGCGCTCATTCAAGTTCCATTTAGCCTTTATGTTTCGGTGTCGGAGTCGGTGTCGATGGCGGCAATGCCATTGCCATTGCCCCACCTTTGGGATGTTCGAGCACGCACAAACAGTCACACACACACACACACACACACAAGGGGATATAAATGGTAAGCGGGACAAGGGTTTGTTTTTTGTGATTTCCAACATGCCAGCAGGCATTCACATGAAACTATGCAGTAAAAGTAGCGCCAATGTGTGTGTGTGTGTGTGTGTGTGTGTGTGTGTGAATAGATATATGTATGCATATGTTTGTGTTTATGTATGTGTTACATATATCTCTTTGCGAGTGCATCGTAAACATGTCGCCGTGTTATATTAGGATTTCGAGCAGCGAATATGAAAATCGCTGGCAATGCTAATGTCGTAGCTGCTTTTGTTGTTGTTGTTGTTGTTGTTGTTCGACAGTGGACACAAATTCAGGTAGCAGCAGCAGGAGCCAGTGGTTCAGTGGCTCAGCTGGTTCACTTGATTCAGCTGATGGGCTCAAGTGTGCTCTGGCTTATTGAGCTACCTGTTTTGTTGGCCTGCCAATAGGCAGAGAACAAGCTGCTTCGCAAACAAACTTGGCATAAATAACCCTGCAATAAAATACGTTGTCTTCCCTCTCTCTCTCTCTCTCTCCCTCTCTTTCTCTGAACTATTTCAATTGTTTATTCAAACTAGTTCCATGACACCGAAAACTTACGAAGCAGTTCTTCGTTACCAGCTGGATTTCTTGCTCAATAATTTTGAAGCTTACTTGATTGAATGCTTTGCTTAATAAAGTGGTTCCAGTTCACAAGGAGAAATTCAAGCGAACTAGTTCACAGTTGCATGTATACATAAACAGATTTAAGAACATATGCAATCATTCAGGAGCTCTTTAGAACTAGTTTCGTCTGTCAATTATTAATATTCCATAAGATGTTCCTAAGAACTAGGTCTGTCTATCAAAATACCATCAAAACAGATTTTTTTTTTTTTTTTTGAATTTATGCAGTTTTGAAAACTAGTTTCAGCAGTCAAAATGCAATGCATGAAGAACTAGTTCCGGTAGTCAAAGCTTATTTAAAAGGTCATAAGACTACATTCGGCAGTCACAACACAATTCAAGCTTATAAATTAGTTCTTAAGAACCAGTTACGACAGTTAATATACAATCCAAACTGGAGCTAGTTCAAAATACGTGCAAAGCTCATTTAAGAGGTCCTTGAACTATTCTCGGCATTCAAAATATAAAACAAACTCATAAATGAGCTCTTAAGAGCTAGTTCCGACAGTCAATGCTCAAACCAAGCTGACTTTAGATATATCTATTAAACTAGTTCCGTCTGATGAAGTACTTGGTGAAGTATTCGCTTATGGGTTCCCTAGAACTTGTACCCGCAATCGATATGCAATCTTAATCTCTTTGTGAGTTCTTTAGAACTAGTTTCGTTCGGTTTATTTGCTCTTTATTCAATATTGCTTTCCAGAGCTCGTTCCAACAGTCCAAATACAATCGAAGCCTATTTTCGTTTGATAACACACATGACCACCAGTTCATTTCAGAGTTCGGTCGCCTGAAACTAGTTCCGTCAGTTCCAATACGTTCCAAGCCCTGCCCAACCCAAGCCATGCAAAGCGCAATATTGAAAAATCACTTATGCTACATTTGGAAATCTGATCTGATTTGATCTGTCTGTCTGTCCGTCTGCAAGTGTGCGTGTGTGTGTGTGTGTGTGTGTGTGTGTGTGTGTGTGTGTGTGTGTGTGTGTGTCTGACTGACTGACTGGCAAGACATAAAACACCGTAATTTATGGCACATTTCCAGCTTCACGCCGAGCCGTCGTCGTCGTCGTCGTCGCCGTCGTCTGTTGCGCTCATAAAATGGGCCTCAGCCCGTTTTGGCCAGAACGAGGCAACGGGTCAAAAATGGGGCCAGCGGGGCAAATGGCAATAAAGTGCCAACCGAAATCAATAATGCGCGCGCCTCACAAAATGTGGCAATAAACTTGCACAATTCGTGCTTAAAAAACACACCGAAAAAAACAAAAGGGGGGAGAGAAAAATACAAAAAAAAAAAAAAAAAAGGAAAAAGAAAAAGAAAAACAAGTAAGAGGGCTCTAGTCGAGACTGCTCGATTAGGAGATACCCTGAACCCTGCAAAGTACTGATTCCAACAATTCTACACTTCTTTCATGCACATATACAAAAACACATATACACACCCGTACGCATGCATCCATGGGCTATATTATGAAAATTTGTTTGTTGAATAAATCTTTTTGTAGTGGAACTGTCTTCATCAAATTTTTAGAACGTGATAATAACATTTAAATGTGTGTATATGCCAAAGCACAAGTCTCTAGTACTTGATATACGTTTTTTTCAAATTTGGGGCGAAGGGGGCGTGGCATCCAAAATCTGTAAATAACAAAATCTTTGTATTCATCACATTAAATCTGAAGTCTCTAGGTCTAACAGTATTCAAACTAGGCTTTAAAAACCAAGTCAGATTTTCGATTGTTATCGATAAAAAACAAATGGGATGAGTTATCGAAAAAATATGATAAACTCGTACTGCGAGTATACATGTAAAATTTCAAGTCTCTAGCACTTGTAGTTTAGGAGATCTCTGCGTTCCTACGGACGGACGGACGGACGGACGGACGGACATAGCTAGATAAACTCAGCTCGTCATCCTGATCAAGAATATATACACTTTATGGGTTCTGCCACGCCTCCTTCTGCCTGTTACATACATTTTCACAAAAACATTATACCCTGATTTCCCATTTTCAATGGGTTCAGGGTATAAAAAGGCAGAGCTTTCACATTATAGCAAATGAGAGATGGAAAACTAAGTAAGAAGAGGCGACCGGAACTGAACTCAAATCAACTTCAAATTGATTTTGGCTTATTAACAGTGCCCTCCATGCAACCACGCCCCCACCTCCCACTACCTACCACCATAAACTGCACTAAACGGAAAACTTTTGCCTCATTATGTGAGCCCAGCTGACAAGTGGCTCACCCCGCCCCACTTCGGCCCCCATCCACGAAACAAATGAAACTTGCTGATTACATTTGTTGTCCGCTTTTGTTGCTGTTGCTTTTTATCTTTTCTAATCAAATGTAATTTGCATAAATTTACAAATATTCAAATGCGAGCAGAGCAAAAGTTTTCAGTTCTTCAGTTCTTCAGCTCTTCAGTTCTTCAGCAGCTTCCCTCGACGACGACCACCTCGAGGAAGCAGCTACTGCCATGCGGCGAGCACATCTGATCCATCTGGCTCTCGGCCAGCGCCAGATGATGCTGATTGAGCTGGCATCGGCTGGCCGCCAGGCTGCGCAGCTGGCAGAGCGCTCGGAGGCCGCACTGCAACTGGCGATTGATGAAGCCGAGGCTGGCGTGGATGGGCTGCCGTGTGGTGGGCGCCACCAGCCAGTAGAGATAGATGTAGTCCCAGCTGGGATTGCCGTTGTCCAGCTCCGGGCACTGGGCCACCATAACCGGCCACGTGGTCTTGCGGGCCATCACCAGCACGGGCAGGCAGCCGGACAGAGCGGACTGGCCGAACTGCAGATGGAGCTGGGGCTGGAAGAGCCAACGACGGCTGCTGCCCGTCCAGTTGAGCACGCCCAGGCAATGATCCTGGTCAACTGACAGCTGCCAATGCACCAGCGGCAGCAGCGTTCGCTCACCTGTGTCCACCCTGCGCATGCGCAGCGCAAAGTTGGCGGGTTTGCGTGGCGTCTCCGTCAGGTGCTCGTTAAACAGGTGCGCCAGCAGCTCACTCTCTGCCAGCAGAGCCGGACAGCCGAAGAGTGGGCAAGGACTTCGATCTACCTCGGACTGTGGACGGTCTCCACTTGTTTCAATTTCCTGCAACATTTTGGGTATTCAATATTTTTGTATTTTTTTTATGAGTTTTATAAAAGGCTTGTATTGTTTTTTGATAAATAAAATACGAATTGGAGCTAGTTGTTTTTAACTGAATTTCCTTTTGAAACTAGTTCATTTATTTCCTGTCAGTTATTCAGCTGCAAAACTATGATTTAAGTGATTGTTATAAAATTGTTATTAATTATATAAAAATTTAAGGAAAAAATAAGTAACAATTTTCGATGGTCTTTTAAAAATTATATTCAAAAATGTGCGCATTTTATTTTGTCAAAATATTTACGCCAACTAGTGTACTTACTACATATGTATGTACATTTTGTATAAAACAAAAATATGGATAAGTAAATACATACAGTGACGAACTAAATTCTTGGCACAGCTAGCTTTTTAAACTTTATAGCAATTTTTAAGCCTTTTTAAACGTTTTTTTTAATAAAACAAAAAATTAACCAAATACAATAGGATATTTATTAAACTATACAAAACAAAACAAAAAATATTGCGAAAAACTTCAACGTACATTTTTAAAAAATTAAATAACCAAAAAAAAAACATCAATTTTGTTTTGTACATTGTATATTTTAAAAATAAGAAACATTTCCATAAGTGTCTTTGAGCATAAGTGCCATGTGCCTCGTGAGAGACAACTGAACGCAAAAAGTTTTTTCTCCTGGTGTACGCAGATTTATGCGAGCAAGTGTATGTATGAATATGTATATATGTACATATGTATGAATGTATACATGCCATTGAATAATAGCTCTCAAATAACTGTTGACCGTTTCTCCATGTCTGCCAATAAGTATCTGTTATTCACCACGCTGAGAACAAACTCAGAGAGCAACCGATTGCAACGGTTCTTTAATGCGTTCGCTCGCGATCGCCTAGAAACTGTGTTTTGTTTCTTTTCTTTAGCTCTGTCTGATCGCCGACCGTTTGGTTGAGTAAAAATCAAGTATGCAATGCATATGCATCTGTATGTACATATGTACATATGTGTATGTGAAGACTGCATTGATCTGATTTGCAGTTATTTGCTCAGTTACTTCGCCTCATTGTGCGAACGCCAATCGTGTCCCTCTTTAGGCGATGTTCGTAAGAAGAGCGTCACACGAATATGTAGTTTAACTCAAGGCGATTAGTAGAAAACAAAAACAAAGAGAGTTGAAATGTCTTGCTCTGAGAGTGAGCGAGTGAGAATGATATTGTTTGGTTGATTTCGCGAACAGAGCATAAAGCAAACGGTCAACTGTTATTTGCAAGCTATTGTGCAAACACAAAAATCTGTGTGTATGTATGTATGTATGTATGTATGTATGTATGTATGTATGTATGTATGTCTGTATGTCTGTATGTCTGTATGTCTGTATGTCTGTATGTCTGGCTGGCTTTTTAAAAGAGAACTCAAAGTAGTAGAAGAAGTCGAAGATTGACCCTGTAAAGCAAATCAGCCCAGTTGTTGATTCAAGCCGCTCTACAGAAATGGTACGGGGTATTCCCAATTGCTTAAAGGTATCTGGCCCGCCAATAGCATTGGCCATCATATATTCTTTCTTCAGAAAGGGATCTCTAAAACAAGCTATGCCATTATAAAGTTGCAGATCCATCTAAATATCCTTCCTCCGGCATGTCAAATATCCTCTATACAAACAGCCGCATCATGTGAACCATAAGCACATAAATCTCCTATTATATAATATTGAAATTATTATATTAAAATCTATTGTGAATATTTGTAATATATTTGCTTAAATATTTCGTTATAAATAGGAATCAAGACAGAGCATATTCTAATATAAAAATCCCTTTAACCCAAGGCTGGCCAAGCCATCGTTGCTCTCCTTTTGACTTATTGAATTGAATTGAATAAAGTCTGGCGCTGGGATTACGTGTTGACCAGTGTCCCAAATACCCGGTAACTTTCTAATTGCAATGCAACACTGGGCACACACATCATCATTATGGTCAGCACTTGAGCGTGGAGGACCTTGAAATGCATTACGCTCTAGGCGGAGTCAAAGAGGGAGGGAGCGAAAGAGAGAGAGAGAGAAAGAGGGAGATGGAAAGGTAGAGGTAGAGGGAGATGTAAGGTGGACGGACGTTCATTAAATGTACAAATTATGCGCGCTGCCAAAAAGATTTTTTAATAAATGGCGCAGGTTTTGGGGGAGCAGCGAAAGTCGACAGAGACGCAAATCAAATATGAGTCCACGCATTTCTAATGTGCAGGTGCAATAGATGCGAATGCAGGTGATGCTGCTGCGAATGTGTTGCTTAAAGCAGCTCTGATTAAATTTAATGCAAATTTCGAAACCTTGCGCTGCAAAGGGTCTTCCAGTGTATGTGTGTGTGTGTGTGTGTGTGTGTGTGTGTGTGTGTGTGTGTGTGTGTGTGTGTGTGTGTGTGTGTGTGTGGGTGGGTGTTGGCAGCGTCACAGTCTGTTTGCGCAACTCTTTTTTTCTTTCCTTTTTGCCTGCCTGCTTTCTGCTTTCTGCTGACTTTTTAGACTAAAAGTCAAATATTTCATTTCGAAATTCCAGGCACTAAGACGAGAATGAAATGTGAAAATGTACAAATACATATAGGCCAGCGCATGTGTGTGTGTGTGTGGGTGTGTGTGTGCCACGCCTACAGCAAACAGGCCAACGATAGCGGCAAAACACATTTTTCTAGCTGCGCCCCAACTGCCGGGCTCAACTCAAGCCGGCGGCTGCTTAAAAACTATAAATTAAGTTTACAACTTTTCCGCAAAAAAAAATATAGAAGAAGAAAAAAACTTTCTTTTTATGCTCATTCACGAAAGTGTGTTGGGTATATTGGTTTTGTGCAACGTTCGTTTTGCTGTCCGTCCGTCTGTTGAAGCTAGAGACTTGAAATTTTGAATATATGGTCGTGTATGCTTTCGAATTTTGTAAAAAGTGTCAAGATATTCTCGATCCGCCCACTAGGGGCGTGGCAAATCAGAAAATGCATTTTCCGGTATCTCAGAAAGCATGGTAGCTGTAGTGCTAGAGAGCTGAAATTTGGAATATTTACTCGCGTTGACATCATAAAATCAATAAGATATGGCGAATATATTTACGTATCTTACTGTATCTTCTACAGTTATAGAGCTAGAAACTCAAAATTTAATGACAAAATTACAGTTGACAGCATCTATTGATTTGCTAAAAAATAATATACGCCTGCGGGGAAAAAAAATAGTAGTTGTAGTACTGTTGGACAAAAAATAACTAAAAAAAAAAATTACTTAACTCAATTTTTTTTGAAAACAATTTGAAACGAATATTAAAATTAATATATATTGTATATTTATTATATATATATATATATATATATATATATATATATATATATATATATATATATATATATATATATATTTATATTTATTTATTTATTTTAGAAGATTAGACGTTTATTAAGTTAGTTAGTCTCTGCATTTTTGTTGCACTATTATTTTTTTTACCGTATACAGTATATATATCATTTGAGGGCGTGGCAAATCGGAAAATGGATCTGGCAGCATTTGGGCAGTGAATGAGTATTCTAGAGTCGGTAATGCCCGACTGCAACGTTCCTTCTTTCTTTTTGGTAGCTTTCATTGTTCCATTTGCTGATGCTGCTACTTCTAATGTTGCTGCTGCTGCTGCTGCTGTTGTTGCTGTTGTTGTTGCTGCTGTTGTGGCCATTGTTGTTTCAATGTTTTATCACAGTGTGACAAAATAGCAAAACATAGGAAAACAGCAGCAAGGACACAATAAAAAATGTATGTTAAGCTGCCGCTCCTCGGCGAGCGAACAACTTTGACATCCATCATTGCCGACACTTGTTGACCCGAAATTGGAGAGACTGACTAGCTGAGCTGACTGGGATGGCTGATGTCTGATGTCTGATGTCTGATGTCTGAGTAGGCCAGGTGGACGGAGCTTACCTGCCTTGCAGCCAGCAAACTGACAGCTAATCAAAATGTCGCACAAAGTTCATTAACAACATTTTCCAGTCAATTGTCTTGTCAGGTTTGGCCAGCAGCATATTTCTCTGTCGTCCGTCGTCCGTCGTCCGTCGTCCGTCGTCCGTCGTCTCTGTTTGCGTTTTGCATAGACAGCAGACTGGAGGGGGGGGCTGGTGGATGGGCGGAGGGCGGGGCTGCTGGCAGTTAGGTCGTTTAGGTCGTGGCAGCACTTTGTTAACAACTTGGCATCCAAGTTGTTTGTCTTTCACCTTCAGCGTGTCGATGACACAACTCCCACTTGGAGCAGCCAGTGCTGTGGGCGTGGCCCATTTTATTGCCAGGCAAATCAAGGAAAACTTAACGAACTGTTCCCGCTTCACAGTTGCCACTTGCCACTTGCCACTTGCCACTTGCCACTTGCCACTTGGCAGTTGGCAGGCATAACTCGGACCGAACTCTGACTGTCTGCCCACCTTGGTTAGCCAATGAACTTGAAATTGGCAACAGCAACTGAAGGCAACGCAAACAGACTGTGAATTGTTTATGCTCACATAAATTGCTATGCAGCCCATGCCAAATAGCGTTCAATCAGGATTTCTCACCCACCACATGCACCACCATTTCTATTTTTATCTATCTCAATTTAGATTTTGCAATGCAAATTTTCATAAATTTCAACTTGGATTCATTACAAATATTTACTGGAATAGAAAATTTGCAATATTTATCCATTTCCATGTCAAGTCTGGGTAATCAACATCTCTTCATACCTGGAAGGTTCTTTAGGATTTCAGGTCTAAACAAGTTTATTCGCAGTTTCTCCCGTTTACTGATTTAACTCTATAGAACAGACCTTTATGAAAACGATATATGTACGATATGTCACACCTATTTATTTGGCCATGAGTGTATATTATCCATACAAGTTAAATTACTTACAAATTCAACAAGTATATATATATATATAGACAGACTTGTATTTATATGTATAATTTAGTAAATATATATCTAAATATATTGAATAAAGTTCAGCAGCTCTGAGCTTAATATTTCTTAAATCACCCGAATTGAGCTGTTAAAACTAATAATGAATTGACGATATTTTAAAGTACCTTATATGATCATGAAATAACTGGAGTTCAAGCTGTTCAGCAATCTATAGACTATAGAAATTCCTTTTAAATAATATGGTATATAAGTCAAATCAAGGTTTTCCAACCCATACTTTCCATTGTAAATATACATTTTGAAAAAAAAAAAAAAAAAAAAAAGAAGCCAATTCTTAACTATCAAAAATAAATAATATCTCCAAGGAAAAATAATGAGCTAAAGCTTTAAATTAATTTAAAAATAAAAATACAATTAAATTAGCTAAAGTCTTAAATTAATTTTAAAAAAAATTAAATTAAAAAAATGAATATATATAAAAAATAATTTTACAAAAATTGAAGACAAATAAAGCACAATAAATAAATAAATAAAAACATGTAATATAATTTATATATGCAATATATTATATATAAATATATGTGCATACATATATTCAAAATATAATATATAAGATATATATTAAATAATCTAAAAGCAATCTTGAACAGTTTTCTTCTTTTTTTCAGTTACAAAGCTCTACAAATAGTTGACTTAAAATTATTGTTTGGAGACACAGTCTGACAAAGTTTTTTGCACCTTTGTGACAGGAGACAGGAGGAAGGCGACAGGAGCAAGGAGACAGAAGACAGAAGGCAGGAGACCGGTTATTTAATTAAACAAGTGCTTGATACTAATTAAAGTAGACAAAAGTTTATTTCGGGATTTGAGAAAAGTTTATAGATGCTTTTGCCAGTTTGAACTTAAATTGCTCTGCTGCTGCTGCTGCTGCTGCTGCTGGTGCTTTAAGACCGTTTAATCCTTAGATTCAGTCAGCTCGTACATATCTTGCCTTAGTTCTGGCCTTGGCTCTGTTTCATTTCGAGTCGAGAGCTTTAAGATTTCTTAATATTTATGTGCACGTCGTTAACTGCATGGATTGCTTGCATATCAAATGGGCATACGACCCTGTTCCTGTTCCTGTATGCGTGTGTGCGTGTGTGTGTGTGTGTGTGTGTGTGTGTGTGTGTGTGTGTGTGTGTGTGTGTGTGCTTTATGTAAAATACTCTACATATGTATTTGTGTGTGGGAAGAGTGAGGCCTGCATGGCACGCACTGCCTGCCAGTGGGCGGGGCCGGGCCCTCTGTCGGCTTGACTTCCTGGCACGCACAAAAGCGCAAGACACGCAAACAGGTCAAGGATATTTATGCATATATGAATATACAAAACGCAAATCACAACAAAGCCAAACAGAACCGAAACCCGAGCCGATCTAAGCCCAACCAAATGGAACAGAATAGGGCTGCTAAAGCAACTGCACGTAGAGCTCTTTGATAACGTTGCCGAACTGATTCGATTGAGCATGACTTTAGGACGAACTGATGAACCACTGAACTGTGCAATTCAATGAACTGTGAGCTATAACGGCCAACAGCTCTTCACGAGCAACTGGATCAACAGATCTATTTATGGAACTTGTTCATCAAATTGAGCCAGTTTTCCCAAATCGAATCCATTTAGCTTTTCAACTAGCCATCGTGAGAGACCGAAGAAGGGAATAAACAAAAATCACTAAGGAACTTGTTCATCAAACTGAGCCAGTTTTCCCAAATCGAATCTATTAAGCTTTTCAACTAGCTATCTTGAGAAAACCTGAATCAACAGATCTCTTTATAGAACTTGTTAATCAAATTGAACCAGTTATCCCAAATCGAATCCAATTAGCTTTTCAGCTAGCCATCGTGAGAGACCGAAGAAGAAATCAGCAAGTTTCTCTATGGAACTTGTTAATCAAATTGAACCAGTTATCCCAAATCAAATCCATTCAGCTTTTAAACTAGCTATCATGCGAGACCGAAGAAGTGAATCAACATATCTCATTATGGAACTTGTTCATTAAAATGAACTAGTTCCCCATTCACATTCATTCTGCTCTTAAGCTTGCTAGCATGAGAAACTGTACAACTCATTCAACAGATCCTGACGGTGCCTCCCTATGCGAATTATTCAACAAATTTAGTTCTAGTTCTTTTGATCCATTCAAATGATCACAAGCGAAGCGTTTTTTGATCTGTTCATAAATAACATGTTCTATAAAAGCAACTGAACACATCACGAACGAAAGCATTGTGTTATTAATGTAACAAATGTAAATAACAATGTAGCGTTAGTTCATGAACGAACCTAAAACTCAAAGCTAGACAGATCATCAACTTACTAATAATATTTCATCAATTATAAACTACCATTTAATAAATCTGCAACAAATAGTATAGCAAAATGTCTTACTTGGGAACTATTATATCAACGGAACTAGTTCACTATTTATCTATGATTCAACTTATCATAACTGATGGGGGAACTGACTACCAATACAAACCACAACTATTACACTTGATAGTAAGCTTTGTCTATCAACTAAATTAGTTCCAAATTGAACTAACATACTAGTACTCATACTCATTACTAGTTCTATTGAGCCATATAGCTGTCATGTACATAATGGTCAAATTAGTATAGTTCCTTCCTGCTGAATTTAATGAATGAGTGAATAAACTGGCCGATATCCAAGAGTTCATGGCTGAACTGGTTCAACAAATTGAACTAGAATTGATAGCGCTCGCTGGCAGCCAGCGTGGACAAAGGTTCATCAACTTTAAAGCAGTCGCGCTGTCGCCATTGCAGCTGACGCATCGGCCATTGTTATTGTGAGTGTGTGTGTGTGTGTGTCAGGCTGTCTGTTTGCTTGTGTGTGTGCGAGACAAAAGTCGCAAAAATGAACGCGTAATTGTTTGCACATGAATACATTGGGTAAATATGTATTTACCACACGCTGCTGTCGCCGACGTCGCTGTCGCCGACGTCGCTGTCGCTGTCGCTGTCGCCGCCGACGTCGCCATTGACGTTGCCATTGACGTTGCCATTGACATCGCCTGTTGCCGCATGCAGCGCGCATTCATTTGCATGCAAGGACTAGATGAGGGAGCGTCTGGATTGCTCTGGATTGCTGCACGTTGCCAAGTCAAAGGCGCTTTAATCTGCTTACCTTGGCAGCATTCTTTCCATCTCTGCTTCGCCTTCAGCAGCGTTGGCAGCTCTTCTTTGGCTGCATCCTTTTGTTGCTTTGCTGCGAAATTCATTTGCATGATTGCAAACGACGAATCGTGTAGAGGGCCGGGGGATGGTGGTTCAGGGGGGAGGGGGGCGTGGCAGACCAGCTGGTTAGGCGAGTGGTTCGACTCGTTGACTCCGTTGAGCTGCTGAGTTAGCGCTGCTGCAGCTTTGCTTTAATTACGAGCCTCGCTTGACTTTGAGCACATAAACAAATTGAAACTTGTTTATGGCATGCAAATTAATCAAATCTCATTCTCAATTAAGTCACCCACACCGAGAGCATCGAGATAACGCTAGCCGGAAATTTCCATCTTGGAAATGCAGCAACTGCCGTCGTCAGGCCTTGAGCACAATTTACATAGGAGGCAGGAGGCAGGAGGCAGGAGGCAGGAGGCAGGAGGCAGGAGGCAGTTAGCATTTGTCCCAGGACAATAATTATTATAATTAAACACAAAATGCACACGCAAATCTTTTCGCAATTACATTCACAGTTTTTATGCCCTTTGTCAAGGGTATGATCAACAACAGTTAGCTAAATGTCTAATGGCTGCATCGAATTTCAGCTTAAGCTTATTTTGTTCTATTTAATTTTGTAATCCTTTTATTCTTTAGTTTATCTAAGACTTACATACATATGCATGTATGTCTGTACATATGTATATTCATTCATTCATTCGAGAATAGAATATGCTTGTGTATATTTGAGTATTGCATTCCAGCTTAGCTTAGGTAAATTTTACCTTATTGAAAATGGGAATTTAGGGCATATACAGTGGCTCACAGCTTAATCTAAACTTAAAGAAATATCAATAAAGCACAGATGTTTGCTCAGCTTAAAGATAAGTTGTTGAAATAAGCTGTGGAACTATTTATTGCTGTTTTCTTTTTTTTTTTTAACTAGTATAAAATATTTTTAAAATATTTAAAAAATAAGTGTGTTGATATTTTGTAAGCTAAAATATTAGACTAGCAATCGCCGTTTAAATTTTGTTTATATCTCTTCTAGTTTCGAATTAATAGGCGCTCCAAAGCTTTCTTAGCTGCTGGCTGAAATAAGCTGTCAACCACTGTAGATTTTGTTAAAGTGTACATACATACATATGTATGTATGTATGTATGTATGTATGTATGTATGTAAAAGGTAGAGAAATAAGCATAGCTCGCAAATAACTGCTAGCCCTTTTATTCTTTATGCTCTGTTCGCGAAATCAACCAAGCAATATCATTCTCACTCGCTCACTCTCAGAGCAAGACTTTTCAACTCTCTTCGTTTTTGTTGATCGCCTTCAGTTAAACTACATATTCGTGTGACGCTCTTCTAACGAACATCGCCTAAAGAGGAACACGATTGGCGTTCGCAATGAGACGAAGTGCGCAAATAACTGCAAGCTTAAAAACTCAATGCAAACGGTTTTCACATTTACATACATATGTATGTATGTACATGTGCATGTACAAAGACATGCATAGACTCATACATATGCACACATTCAGTTCGCATACGCATTTGATATATGTATGTCTGTATGTACATACATAGATATGTTTATTCATATTTAGCGAACACAGCAATTGCATATGTACATACCCATACATACATATGTACATACATATGTATTACATACACAAAAGACTGCTTCATTTTCACTCAACCAAACGGTCGGCGAACAGCCAGAGCACAACAAGGGAAACAAACAGTTTCTAAGCGATCGCGAGCGAACGCATTAAAGAACCGTTGCAATCGGTTGCTCTCTGAGTTTGTTCTCAGCGTGGTGAATAAAAGACACTTATTGGCAGACATTGAGAAACGGGCAACAGTTATTTGAGAGCATACATACATACATATGTATGTATGTACATATGTAGATATCAAGCCACAGTCATTAATATTATTACGTTTATCTAACACATAACAAAATTAGACTAAGCTAAGCTTACATACATATGTATGTGCATACATACATATGTATGTATGTAGTATATCAAGTAAATTCTGCTTAAGTATAGATAATTGTCTGGAACCTCAACCTTAAAACATCTTCATTATTTCATTACTTATGCGTACAAAAGAAATACAAATTATATCCACCTTGACATTAGTCCATTCAGCAGTGTAACAATAAAGCCCAGTTGAACTGGCCTCAAAATAGCTAAGCTTCACACTAATTTTAAAAGATTTGTATGTACTACATACATACATATGTATGTACATATGAGCATACATATACATATGTATGAATATTTATAAACTATGTACATATGTATTTCATACCTCCGCAGCAGACATAAGATTCTAAAGTATTTCTTAAGCAAATTTAAAATTTATTGGACTTTTTATATGTTTTTTTTCCCCCTATGCCACATTTTCTTTTCTGCAAAACTTCAAATAAAGTTCGTTCTATCAAAGACAATAAATTTAATAAAATATGAAAATAGTTTAAAATAGTTTAGTTTTTACAGATAATATCAATATACATACATACATATATCGTTAATAATAAACAGAAAATAATGGTAAGCTCTCAAGTTATTCAAGGAATGCATTTTCCATAGGGCGAAGTGAAAACAAAAGCGAAACCGCATCATAAAATGCGCAATCAAATGGCTGACTTCGCTCGCGTATGTGTGAGAGTGAGAGAGAGAGTGTTTGTGTGTGTGTGTGTGTGTGTGTGTGAGCGAAGGCTGCTCAAATATTTGCTGCGAGCTGCTGTGCTCCACTACAGGGTATTCAGAGCAGTCGAACATGTTTGCCCGTCAGCCCCACGCTGGGGCTGCACTTTGAAATTTGTTTAATGCATAATCAAGTGTTGTACGATACACACACACACACACACACACACACACATATATGTACACTCACGCACACTCCTATACACACCTACAGCAATAAAAACAAATACATACAAAGTTCACCCGCAGCGTACAAAGCTTGTTGTGTTGACCAATTAGCAGAAGCTGAAGCAGAATCGAGAACTGAATGAGCTAGCCCCTGCTCCTGCTCCAGCCCCGCCCCCCTCCCCCGCCTCTGCTCCTTGCCCCACCCCTCGTCCTGCCCTTGGCCAACTGCCACATGCAGCTGTTTGTACAGCGAGTGTCGAATTTTCGGACGGACGAAACTTGGTGCCCAGAATGAGTTGGCTCATTAAAAACTAAACTGTAATTATTGTAGGGCAATGAATATAGCGACAGCCATGATTCATTAATCATAGCTAAATCGCTTTTGATAGCTCCGACTGCTTCAGCTTGCAGAGCTTCAATTGTCATCCAAATACCTGAGTCACGGCGCCCGACGGCCCTCCGACAGACAGATTATGTTGAATTAATGAATATATACAAACAGACATATATAGATATATATAAAGATATGCATGTCTCTCTTGACATTCATTTATTGTGGCTTGAAGTAGTTGGGCCAGAAGAATAATTGACTTTCGTTTTGTTTCATTTGCAATGTCTTTTAATTTAATTTCTTCTCAGACTAACTCTTAAGTTTGACATATATACATATATCTATATATATACATATATATATATAATATTACATATATATATATATCTTTAGCTCATCCTTTAAGTAAATAAATATATATATATATATATATATATTTTTTTTTCATCTATTTCGCTTTCAAGTTTTGGCCACAAAATTCTTGGAAAACTTCATTTTCACAGCCTATTCGTTTGTTAGCCAAGCCTGTTAGCCATCAAGCAAAAAGAGTCAACTGAGGCTAAAGCCAACGTTAAAGTGTTTCAAGAGTTTTTTTTTTTTTTGTTTTTGCTGAAATGCGAGTAATTGCTATCATTTGATACTCTGCTCTAAACTGTTTTGCTCTACATTCAACCCTCAACTCAAGTTATATAAATAATTATATACTATATTTAGACTACATTGCTAAAAATAAACCCAACAAAACAAAAAAAACTAAAGAGTTACGTATTTAATAGGTATCTGCTCGCCTGGCATACCTTGGCATACCTTAACCCCCTCGTTAGTAAAGTTATTTCAAGTATTTGAACTTTTGCTTCAATTCGCATTTCAAATTTCAACTTAAAGTAGTTCAGCTTTTATCGTCAGAATCTTGGTTTCTTATTAGAATTGCATTGGTATGAAATGAGAGAGGAGCCTGGCTTATACGGACTAAGCCCTTTGATCTTAGCTGGCTACAATGTGACTGCTGTCGCAGCAGCAGCAGCAGCAGCAGCAGCAGCAGCAACAGCAGCAGCAGCAACAGCAGCAGCAGCAACAGCAGCAGCAGCAGCAGCGAGAAACCCATTTCCGGTGCCATTTGCAACAGTTGCTTCAAAGCAAAATGGACTGGAGCTGTGCCAGCGACAAGCTGCCAAAAGAAGTGAAAGTGGGGGAGGGTGGGGAGAGGGAGGCGGAGGGTTGACTGACACCTGCATATGTGTGTCTGTGTCTGTGTGTGTGTGTGGGCCCAACGAGCACGCGTTACAATTATGAGACAGATTCAATATAACCGCAATGACAGCAGCAACAACAACAACAACAGCAGAGAAATCGGCAACAGCAGCAACAGCAACAACAGCAACAGCAGCAGCAACAGCAACAGCAGCAACAACAGCAACAACAGCAACAACAGCAACAACAACCACAACAACCACAACAACATAAGCAACAACAACAACAGCAGCAGCAGCAGCAGCAGCAACAACAGCAATAACAGCAACAGCAGCAGCAACAACAACAACAGCAACAGTAGCAGCAATAACAGCAACAACAGCAACAACAGCAACAACAGCAACAGCAACAGCAACAGCAGCAACAACAGCAACAACCACAACAACAACAACCACAACAAGCACAACAACCACAACAACCATAACAACTACAACAACATAAGTAACAACAACAACAGCAACAGCAACAGGAGCAACAACAGCAACAGCAACAACAACATAAGCAACAACAACAGCAGCAACAACAACAGCAGCAACAGCTACAACAACAACAGTACCAACAACAGCAGCAGCATCGACAGCAACAACAGCAACAGCAACAACAACAACAACCACAACAACAACAACAGCAGCAATAGCACCAACAACAGCAGCAGCATCGACAGCAACAATAGCACCAACAACAACTACAACAACCACAACAACAACAACGCCCACAACAACAACACCCACAACAGCAACTGCGATTAGCGCAGCGCATCATAAGGACGCAGAGAAGATTTGCTTGTAAATTAAAAAGCCATACAAAGAGCACGAATTCGCCAGTTGCGCTCTCGCTCTCTCTTTGGTTGGCTTACGCTCAATTTCAATTCACCACAGTGGCATGCAGGCTGGCATCGGCTAGCCCACGGCAAACTCACCACACTGGCTGTGCCGTGCTGCTCGCACCAAGTCGCCGTTCAGTCTAACGTTGAACTTTGCCGCTATTTGTTGCTTCACTTCGCTCAGCAGTGACACACACACAGCGCATAACGCATAACGCATAACGGTACGTGCTTTCGACTACGACTACGACAACGTTGACGACGACAATTGTGACGACAACTGCGACGACGACGACGACGACGCGTCTAACGGTCGCCCGCTCTCTCTTAACAATCAAATTGTTGCCTGTGCACGCAACTTAAGGTTTTCCAGTATATTTGATTTTGTGTGTGAAAGCAAAGAAAAGTTTCCATTTTTGTGATCATTTTTTTTTCTCGTGAATTTTTGAAAACAGCTGCGAATTGAAATTTGAATTGTGCCAAATTTGTTGATCTAACAGAAATTACCGGCCAACACCAACACCACAGTGCGTATTCTAAATCAGTGAGCAGTGCTCGAAAATGCAACAAATATCTAACGAAATACCAGACAAAAGCCCGTTATACAAATACACACACCCAGACAATCGAGTGTAAACATAAAGTGCATAAACTTTTCCACATTTCCGCAGAAGGAAATAAGAAAAAACAGCTGAACAACAGCCGAGCTGATACGGTTAGTAGAAATCCATTTGAAAATAAAAATCAAAATTTATATTCAAATAAAATTGAATTATTTAATTTATTTTTTTTATATATAATGTGAATATATAGCTATTAAATATATTAAAAATATTGCAGCTAAGCTATTCATTTATTTAAACTTAATTCCTTTGGCTATTTGCTTAACACAATAAATTCACTTATATACGAATATTTTTAGTATCCTTTTTATTGAACTGCGAGATTTCTGGAAACAATTAAAAGCATGCCGCAGGCATTTGACAATTGTACACAAATATTTATGCTATTTACATTTTAGTTTTGATTTTATTTTATATTTTGTTAATATAGCTAAAGCTAAATCTCATATTATTTGGAATTTAAGTACATTCAAAATATTTGGAATATTTTATGAAGAAAAAATGTTTATTTATAAGTATATAAAACGAATTGCAAATATTAAATAATTTATTACAAATATTTGTAAGTATTTTAATAGGCCTTGATATAAATAAATTTTTTTTTTAACAAATTTTAAAATACTATAAATTAATATGTTGATTATTTTATAATGATAATGATATTCTTTTTTTTTACAAAGATTTAAAATACTTTTAAATATTTTTTACGATACATAAAATATTAAATCGGTTTAAAATATATATTGATTTCAAACTATTTCTTAAAAAACTAAAAAGTATTAAAAAAAGATATTAGATATTTGAAATAGCTTTTAAAGTATTAAAAATATTTAAAAATAAAAAAAGTTCATATATTTCAAATATCTAAAAATATTTTTGACGCTATTGAAAATAAGGCATTATTTTTATATATATATATTTTTTTTATATTTAATATTAACAATTTTCTTTATTATATTAAAAATAACTTAAAATATTAAAGAAAAATAATTAAATATATTTCACATACCTTAAAATATATTTTACGAATATAAAAATAAGTTAACAATATTTTCTAGTATTTTTAATAATTACAAACACTAGTTAAAAATATTTTTTCAATGCTTAAAATATTAAAAATAATTTGTTTAAAACTTTCAATATTTTTATAATTAAAAAATAAAATACTTTAAAAATAATTTTGCACGATACTTAAAAATTAAAAATACTTTAAAATGCATAAATATTTATATATATATATATATATATATATATATATATATATATATATATATATATATATATATATATATATATATATATATATATATATATAATTTTTTTTTTTTAATTTAAGATTTTATATATTAATTTCTGATGCTTATGATGTGTTAACAAATTTACCTCAAGCAAATTTTTAATGCGCTTATGGAAATAACTCAAAGGGAAACGTATAAAAAGGGAGCATTTTTAAAAGTATTTCAATGAAAATGTTTTCAAATTGCAATTTCATTTCAACAGTCTAAAGTCGAAAGAAGCTTAAATATGAGTTAGTTAGTTGAGTTGCTAAAAGCATCATAGGAATATCATACATAAAGCTACATGTATACTAATCACACTCTATATATAGATGATATATGTATATTCATGTAATGACTCCAACTGCTCGTCTCTAATATTATTTCGACTTGCAAATGGAAGCAGCTTAAGGCTGTTTGCAGTTAGCCTCTCTAATTTACAGCTATATTAACATAATCCAACAGGTTTTATTGACACATTTAGAAAATGAAAAAGCCAAAAAGCCACACATAAATACAAATATACATATACATATATATGTTTGTATATACATTAAGCAAAATAGAATAATCCAATATGTTAATTAGTTGGCTTCGAGGGTAATTGAAGTGCTGGCAGGCAGCAAACATACATGCATATATAGCTAAGCTTATCTATTCGATGCTCTCTGCTGTTAAGTGGCTTTATTTTCCATTTGGCATTTGTGCAGTGTTGGACAACGCTTCGTTAGCTGTGAACGCCTGTGGCTCAGATGCCGCTAGTTAATCAATCTGGAAGGAGCTATCGATAGAGAAACTACTTGAATTTGAAAGTGGACAAAGGCGGCGCGCAACAAAAACTGTCAGAGAATAAACGAAATCGTGAAATGGGAAAAGGAGAGAGGGGAATGGGAAATGGGAAATGGGCGCATCGAGACAGCGGACAGGCGTTAAGCAGCAAAAGGATCTACATGATTTATAAGCTACATTAAATTGAATATTCAACATAATGTAGCCTTTAAATGGGACGATGCGCAGCAGCAGCAGCAACTATCGGAGTATATAATATATATGTGTGTATATACATGGATATGTTTGTATGCATGTATATGCTCGGCCATCTGAAGGTCATTTGGGCTCGACTTGGGGGCTAATGTCTAAGTGACTTTTGGCCGCGCCTGAGAGCGTGCCACAAAATCAAAATACTTGGGCAGCAGCTAATGGCATGCCTTGTTGCGCCTCAGTATGCCGAGCAGCCAGCATTGTTAAAGCACAGCTTCAAGCTCTTCTTGTTGTTGTTGTTTATACTCATTCATGAAAGTTAATTGAGTATATTGGTTTTGTGCAATGTGCAATTGAAGTTCATATGAATGCAAGCCATTGAATCTAGAGACTTAATATGAAATATATACTCGTGTATACCCTCAAATTACAAAGAGTCTAGAATGTGCCCTTCCGCCCACTAGGGGCGTGGCAAATCGGAATATTCAATTACCGGTATCCCAGAAAACATGGTAGTTGAAGTGCTAGAGAGTTGAAATTTTGAATATATTTTTGGGTTGGCAGACCGAGATCAATAAGATATGGCAGATATATCTTCGCTAATTGGGGGCGTCGCAAATAAGTTAAAACTGTATTTTTTGCAATTTTAGAGCTAGAAACACCAAATTTAACAACTAAATTACTGTTGGCATCATCTATTGATATTGATATTGAAATAATATATATAAACCAATTGGGGGCGTGGCAATTCAGATCGGGCAGCATTTGAGCCATGAATGAGTATTCTGCAGTCGGTCAACCCAATTTCCTTCTTTATTTTTTGCTTTCTGTTTTTCTGCTCTTCATAAATGGCGAAATAAAATAAAAATCGCTCAACTTTGTGCGTCAAAAATATGTGATGTTGTTTAAGTTCAACGTGTGCAAAAGTAATTTACCAAAGCAGAAACGTAGCGAGCATTATAAATCACACGTTCTGCCCCCTCCCCTTTCCAAGCAGAGCAAAGTGGCAACTATAACTGCAAATACGCACACACACACACACACACATATCAAAGACTCTGTGTGTATGTGTGAGTGGCAAACGCGTTACGTGTGCAGGTCAAATGTGAAAAGTCAGCCAATTCGGACCACATTTGACAGACAAGACGGCGGAGTGACTTACTGTCCGTGAACTACACTAAGCCTAATGCCACGCCCACACTACTAACGTAGCTACATCGCACTTTCAAACACTGAACCTTAACACACACACACACACACACACACACACGCACACAGATATTTGTAGCAAACTACAGGATGCAGGCCTTAACTTGGTCGTATTTTATATAAAGTTTTAAGAGCGAATGCAAATTAAACCAAAATTTATTATTTTAATCGTGTTTTTATTGATGTCTAAGAACTGCAATATTCAAAGTTTGAATACATTAGCAATTTATCTAGTGCTATATTCAAAGTTTTAGTAGTTTAGTTTTTGATGTCCTAGTTGTGGCTTTTAAACTGTAGCTTTTCGACTTTGTCTGCAAAAACTTGGAAGATTTATTAATTAATTCCTTCAAATATATATTAAGTTAAATATTTATATGTTTTCTATATTTAGATATGATATATCCAAATATCCAATGAATCATATCTCATCAACACTTTTGCTTATTTCGTTTCATTTTAACACTTTTTAATAGAGTTAAGTTAAAAAATCGTTGTGAAACTAAACTTTTTTTGCTGACTGTATTTAAAATCAGAAAATATAAAACTTCAAGAATTAAATAAATTTTGGAAATATTCAAATTCAAGAAACTCTAAAGATGTTAGGGAAGTATTAAAATTCAGACATCTAAATACAGGAAATATTAAAATTCGAAAAATAAAAAACTTATTCTGGAATTAAATAAATTCTGAAACTGTTTGAATTCTGGATAAACATGCTCACGAAATATTTAAATTCAGAAAATATTTTAAATAAAATAAACAAAAAATATTCTGAAAACAAATGATTTCAGTAAATACTAATATAAATTCAAGAAATTAATAAGTTCTGGAAATATTAAAATAATAAAATATATATATAAAATAATTAAATATATAAGTTCAGGCGATGTTAATATACATACAGGAACTATTTAAAAAAATTTAATTATAAAAATATTAAATATATTAAAATAAATATTAAATATTAATAAAATATTAAGTATTTTGAAAAATGAATAAAAGCAAGAAATATATAAATTTTTCGAAAATAAATATATTCTTGAACTATATAGGTTCAGTAAATATATAATTAAAATGAAATATTTAAATTTTGGAAACGAATAAATTCAGGATATAAATAATTTTGAGAAAATATATAAATTAAGGAAATATATATTAATGCCCCAACTATTTAAATTCAGGCAATATTTACATGTGGGATATTTATTTATATATATTTATTAAATTCAGGAAATATATAAAGGTAGTTTTATAGAGTTATGGCAATATATAAAATCTAAAAAAAAAAAAAATTAAAATAAAAAAAATATGTATATATATAAACTCAGAAAATACCTCACAGCATTCACATTTTCGATAAAAACTGATTTTTTTTTTTTTTTTAACTTAACAATTTAAGCCAATTATGATTTGATGATTTAAATTAGCGTTAGATTTTTTGTAATCTAACGGAAAATCTGTCCAATTACTTAAACACTATCGATAACTTTAATAACTGCTCAGCTAGAGCTATTGAAAATTGTATTTCACTTGCTGGCTCACCCTAATGTGTTTAACCTTAGTCACCCTAATGTGCTTAACTATTCTCCGCTCTCCGCTGGTAAATTTTTCGTGAATTTCTCGCTGTCAACAGCAGCTGCAGCATCAGCTTAGGCATAGCAAACTTAATCGAATACATGAAAACAAATGACAGCAAATGAAAAGTCAAGCAATACATCAAATTTCGATAACAGAAAAAAGAAATAATCACTGAATCAAGTAGGCGCTGAGAAAGCAGCTCTAGAAGCTATCTGAAAACACAAAAACGAAAATCATTCTATTGTGCTGACCTCACCTGAGCTGTACGGAGCTGTGCTTGCTGAGCTTTAATTGTGTTGTTTTGATGGATAAAAGTGAGGAAACTTTCCAAATGGATTTCTTAAGCTTCTTGGCTAACTCACAGCGTCTGACACAATGGGTGAGTGGTTGTTGCAGTTGTTATTATCAGTTGCTGTTGTTGTTGTTGCTGTTGTTGCATAGTTAAGCTGCACTTACAGCTACCCACCGGCGGGCCGGAACTGATGTACATAGCTCTGTCGCACGACAGCTGCGACCTGGACTCTGTGGTGAGCACGCTGGCCATTGCCTATTTGCGTTATCGCAATCCGGGCACACTGAAGCACAACTATATGCCCGTCCTGAATATGATGCGACGCGATTATGCCAGCAAGACGGAGGTGCGCTTTCTGCTGGAGAAGCAGACCATTACAGCCGATCGCCATCTGGTCTTTCGTGACGATGTGCCCGAGGAGCTGCTGCTGCGCAGTCGCTTCATTTTGGTGAATCATCATGTGAGCCCCTTTCACTACTGCACCGAGGAGGTGTACGACTATCGTCCCTATCAGTGCGAGGCAGCCCGTCTGCCCATCTACTGTCAGCGCATCATGCATCCGATGCGCTCCTGTGCCGCTCTGATCACCGAGCGCTACGACAGCCCCATCTACAACTATGCGAATGTGCGCTGTCTGCGCGTCTTTGAGCTGCTGCATGCGGCGCTGCTGCTGCAGAACTGCAACTTTGCCATGGATCCGCCGGGTCAGCTGCACACGGTGCGCGACTATCAGCTGCTGGTGTTTTTGGAGACGCAGCTGGGCCAGCTGGAGATGCCGCAGCGCGCCATACTGTACGACACCCTGATCCATGCGATGTTCGACCTGAATGAGCTGACCTTGCCACAGATCCTGCGGCGCGAGTTCAAGCTGCTGCGCGCCAACAATGGCATCCACCTGGTGCGCATTGCCCAGTGCTGTTTTCCCATGGCCGTGTCGCGCTTCATCTCGTTCGAGTTCGCCCAACTGGCCCTGCAGCAGTTCGCCTCGGAGCACAGCTGCGACTTCATCATGCTGCTCGGCACCAGCATGCAGCCGAAGGGTGGATTGGTCGTCAAGGAGCTGGGCCTGATACCGATGGACTCGCTGCGTAATGTGGAGGACAGGCGACTGTTTGATCACATGATTATCAATCTGAATGCCTCTGTGGAGCCGCTGCTGGCCCTGGAGCCGTATCGTGGCCTCAACTTCATGCAGGGCGCCTTCTTCTTCATCAATATGTGGAACGTGCAGTTTCAGGATATGCTGCAGCTCGTGCAGCGCATCATCTTCAATTGGGTGTCCAAGGACACGGACTTGAATGCCTAAACTTGTTACACCTTACGCCTTGCTCTTCTCCCTATCCTTCATCTACATCATTATCCACTGACACTGACACTGACACTGACTGTTGCCGTTTGCCTTTTGCTGTTGCCATTGCCTTTCAGTCTGCCACATTTGCTCATATTACGCATCTAATCCATCAACACGGACTCAGTTAAGACCACTTTTCGGATACTTTTACACGCCAGCCGAGAGAGAAGCTCAAGCTGACTTCCTTCACTCGAAACTTTGCTCTCATCGGATTTCCACTTGAGCTGACGCGGCGCAAGCTTTATGAACCCCCCACAAAAAACCCCGAGAATGTTTCCATTTTATTTATTCTCTTTTTTTTTTATTTGTTTTTTTGGCTAATGCTTTATATATTTGGATCTTAATGTTTGCACTTGGGCCTGAACGATGGAAGTTGATTTCAATAAATGCACACAAGTCCTTTGCTCCCGATGACTTTTGACTTTTGATATAATAGAAATAAATACATTTATGTGCAAGATTTAATTGACTTTTTTGTTTGTTTACAAAAAAAAAACAATTATAATTATTATGATATGCCATTAAAAATAGCTAGTCAGATTTTTGCTCATTTCACAATTGAATTGGCAAGCAAAGGCATTCAGAGCATTAAATGCTTTGTTCGCATTCCATAAAGCATCATTATTTAATAATTTATATTCAATTACTGCGATCAAATTGCATGATAGATGTGCGCACAGTTTGTCAGTGTATGAAACATTGGGTGTTTAACCCAAGCGTTTGCATTTAAATTATGATTTACGCACATGCAGGACGAGAGAGAGAGAGAGAGAGAGAGATGGGAGAGAGGGTGAGAGAGAGAGGGGAGATGGTAGAGGGTAAGCTCAGCAATCAGCGTGAGAGATTGCCTGCTCTGTGTGTAGTTGATGACAGAAGGGTAGAGAGTCAAGAGAGGGTGGTGTGAGAGTGGTGCCAGGGTGGTGCCAGGGTGGTGCCAGGGTGGTGCCAGGGTGGTGCCAGGGTGGTGCTGGTAGCCTGCTCAAGCCATTATACAATGCATTAATCTAATCATATGAGCGAGAATATGCCAGTTGCCCGAATTCATGAACTCTAAAAAGGGAGTTTTATATGCGAATGTGAGCATGTTTTCATATGAACTTTTTAGCGTTACCTTTTCCTTTGCACACACCTGTAAACACACATACAGAGCGAGAGAGAAGGTGAGAGTGTGAGGGCCAGGCAAAAGTATTTGCAACTTGATTTATAAGCACGCTGATGTCAGTTACGTGCACGCACTCAATAATGGCAGCAGCACAGGTTAACAGGAGGGCAAGGGCGATGGCGATGGCGAGGCAGCGAGGGCTGTATCTGTTGTTGTCTTGCTCGGCTTGTGCGGGCAAACAACAATTGGCAAGAAAGAAGGACTCTCGTCGCCATTGCGCAAATTGCTTGCAACACTTTTGCTTTGACGGTCGCCATTTGCCGTTTTGGCTTTTATAAATCGCTTAGACCCCGCACCCGATTGTAGTGCGGCCCGCCTCCTGCCCGCCTCCTGCCTGCCAGCTCCACTGATAGCGGCGACAAGTCAAAGACGCCCAAAAACAGGCAGCTCGGTGACGTCAGCCAGAGACGAGAGCCGAGAGTCGGCATTATTCTCGGGCGCCACTCAAAACACATCCATCAGCGAGGCATTTGTATGAAGAGCTTAATGCTCAGCCGCTCAAGGTGAAGGCGGCAGGTGAGCAAGTGAGTGTGTGAGAGAGAGAGAGAGATGGCGAGACTGAGAGCTTTTGCTGTTGCTGTCTGTCATCCTAATTGTTCGACTGCACGTCTTTTTCTTTCGCCTCTCTCACTCTCCCACAGCCACTGCCACTCCCACTGCATGCTCCTCCCTCTTTGTCTGCCTCTGATTCTTTTTCGCTTTCATTTGATATACACTTGCCGCGAGCAATAAAACTTGAACACGTCTTCAGCTTTATGACAGTTCGCTCCGCTTTTTTTCTTCTTTTGACATTTATAGAACTATCATAAATATTGTAAAGTGTGACTCAAGATTTCTCTGAGTGTTATAGCCAGATTTAATGAATTTATAGTCGAAGCGAATTGTAATTGCATTTAGTCGTAATTAGCTGACAACTCAGGTCGCATTAACTAATGCCTTATAAATAAATAATATACTTATATAAAGGGGAAAAATTTGATTGTTGTGAAATAAACTATTTTTCAATATTATTTTAGAATCTAAAATCTTTGTTGTACATAGTTGATAGAATATTTTTTTAAATGTTAAGCATCCATATGAAAAGTTTGCTAATCTAACACAATAAGTGAAAAATACAAAAATATCAAAAATGACTAAAAATAGAAAAATACCAAAAATATGGTTTTAAATAATTAGATAAATTTTTGCATATTTTTGTTGTTTCTTGTTTCCAATTTGATATTTAATTTGACTTTGAAGTTGGGCGAAATTTTTTTGTTTTCTATTATTTTTTTCATTTCGTTTTATTAATGGTTATTTTTCTTATATTTTTTAGGGATTCAGAAAATATAATTATTTTCTGCTATAAAATAAATAACAGCTATTAAATTTTCAAATATGACGAAATTTTTTATTTTAGATGCTGTAGAACAATCAGTGAATTGTTTTTGTTTTACATACAATTTTTTTTAGTTATTTTGTTTGTGTGAAAAGATAATTTTTCAATCTAAAATTTATTATTTACACTTTTTTTTAAATATTTTTTTTTTAATATAACATGTTTTATTTGCGTTCAAAGTTGAAAATAAAAAAATCAAATATTAATGTTAATCACTGTATATAAATTTAAGACTAGAGGTATAATATGGTACAGTGGTTAGGGCTCAATCTCAGCGATGTGGAAAGTCTAGTGGGTGGTATCGTTTTAGGCGGCGTGTGTTGCTGTTTTTGCTAATTAATTTGTTGGCTAATTGTTGGTATGCGTGTCTGTGATGCATCCATTTGTATGTAATTTAATATAATAAAATATAATAATTTGTGTCAAATTTTTGCTACCAATGCGAAGTCAGATCAAGCCGCTTGTAAATAAGTATATAGTAGTTTAAAATCAAGATAAACTTCCTCTTTCTGATTTATGCATTCTCCATATTGAGGTTTTATTTTGCTTTGCATTCAGACTTTCTGCTGTCTGCGAGGACATCAAATCGTCGTCGGCCTGCTGAGAACTGAGTGCTGAGAGTTCTGCGTTCCGACTGTTGTTTTGTTATTTTCTTTTCTTTTCTTCTCCTCACTTTTTTTTGCCGTGTTTCTTGTTTACCATTGCATACTTTTGTGCGCTGTGCGCGTAATGAAGATAATTGCTGTTAAGCGCATCTCTAAGCGGATTTCAGAGCCATGCCTTACAACCGAGCAGAGCAGAGCAGAGTAGAGCAGAGCAGAGCAGACAGAGCAGAGCAGACAGAGCGCAACCACCTTGCTTCCCACCGTGCTCACCTGCTGCTGCACGGTATTTACCTGTCTGCGTTGTCAACGAAAGTTTTAGCATTTGACTTTCGTTTGAATGCTCTACAATGAGAGGGAGAGAGAGGGAGAGGGAGAGTGAGAGAGTGAGAGTATATGTAATGTGTGATGTGGCTTGCTTGGTTGACTCTTAAGCCATGTCAATATGCCCGCACTAAACTTCCTGATTATAAAATCGTATCTGACAAACAGAACCGGTTTTTCTTCAAGGGAGTGTATTAGTCCAAGCTGGTAGCTCTGGGGATCAACATCGAAATGCTGAAGCGATAGCAGTCTATGCTCCTTGGTATGTGACCAATATTTATATACATAATGAAAAAGTTCCGATGTATATATAAATAGGCTACTTGTCCATGAAAAGGAATAAGCTCTAGGACTTCTAGAAAATACCGAGAGAAGGTGTTTAAAAAGACTCCACGTCCTGGACCTAACAAATACATAATAGATAGACAAAAAAGAATGTGAATATATGAACTAAATTCAATGGAGCTAAAATCATTCGGTTATTATGGTTAATAACAATCAAGTAGCTTATTCTTTAAGTTAACAGAGATTGCATAAATAACTAAAATTAAAAAACAAATATATATATATATATATATATATATATATATATATATATATATATATATATATATATATATTGTATATATATATATATATATATATATATATATATATATATATATATATATATATATATATATATATATATATATATTATAAAATTTTTATTTTAATTAAATGCATTTTATGTAAATAAAATAATGTAATAATTACCTGCAATTTATGTATATAAAAATTTAATAACTATCCAAATAAAATTATAAAAAAAGTTATTAAATTTGTATATACATAAATTGCAGGTAATTATTACATTATTTTATTTACATAAAATGCATTTAATTTAAATAAAAATTTTATAGTTATATAATTTATTAAAATATATGTACATATTTTGAAAAATTGTATCTGGATAATTATTAATTTTGTATATACAAAATTGCAGTTTATTTAAGATTTAATTTAATAATTACTTATATAAATTAAATTATAAAAAATATATATTTTTTATATGTAATAATTCTCTTTAAATTTATGTTTTATTTGCAGCTTGTCTTAGCTAAGTATATATTTATATTTTTTTCTGCATACTCAAATTACAGTTGGAGTATTCGAATTTCAGTATTTTTTATATATTATATATATATTTTTATTTTATTTTATTTTTTTCAATATACATAAATTCCAGTATTTTATTAGTATTTTATTATATTTACTTTATTTGTTTCTATTCACACAAATTGCAGTTAGTGTATTCAGCAGTCGTCTACTTCTCTTCAGCCCTTAACAGTTTTATTTATTAATTTTTTAGTTGCGTCGCTTTTTGCGTTTCCCTTTTTAATTTGCACTTGCCGTGGGTATGGGCGCGCACGCTGGCTGCCAGTGGGCGTGGCAAGGCGCTTTTATTTCAAAGAGCGCACGAGACTTGCATTAATTAAATTCTTTAGACGGCTATAAAAAGGTGTTGCCTTGTTGTTGTTGCTCTACCCCTTTTATTAGAGAGCTGCTGTTGCTCTCTTGCTGCTGCTGCTGCTGTTGCTTGTTCTTATTATTATTATTCTTATTATTATTATTATTATTGCTGCAGCAGCAGTAGAAACAGCAGCGGCAGCAGCTGAAGCGGCACCTAATTGGCACACTGCTTAAAGTGGCTGGCAAACGGGGCGTATGCGTGATCCGGCCCTATAAAACAATCAGAGTGTGGCAAAGACTCTCGCCTCCTGCAGCTGCACGTCGAGTGGGCCGAATGTGAATGTGAATGCGAATGTGAATGTGAATGTGAATGCGAATCCGTCTCCATTGTCCAACTGTTTCGTTGGCTTTGCATATTTCCGGCTTCCGTTTCTCTCAGTTCTTTTTTTAGCAGCGACATTGTCACGAATTTCTAGCTAACTTTTGTATGTATCGAAATTTGGTTCGCCTCGTTCGTTTGTTTGTTTTTTCTCGAAAAACTTGTTTACAGCCAGCAAATTATTGTGACAGACGCCAACAGCATTTATGACAAATATTATAATAATAATAATAGGGGATTGGGATTGGAATGGGGATGGGGATGGGGATGGGCATTGGGGATGGGCATTGGCTTCTTGGCCATGTAACAGGTAATTGTTTTCGTGCCTGTCGCTCCGCTGCGCTTCATTTGCTCGTCCTGCTAAAAGGAGCTAGCCTATTTTCTTTACAAATTCAGTTTGCTTCTTCTACTTCATCTGTTTCTCATTCTATTTTTTTTTTTTCTTCTTCTGTTTTGTTGGCTTTATTCCATTGCTGCTATGGCATAATTTATTGTATTCCTTGGCTCGCATTTGCATAAATATTTTAATTTGCATTTTAACAAAATGGGAATTTTGTTGCGGCCTGCGCAACATAATCTATTATATACATATACTTATCTTTCTATATATAATATATTATGCAGCTCTCTTGCCTTTTTCTATAGATAAATATATATAGGGGGAGAGATATATATGAAAATAATAACAAGAGTAGAAGGAAAAAAAAAAATGAGCTTGCAACTGAATTGAATTTAAATTCGAATTCTGTCGAGTGGCTTTAAACATAATTTGCTTCACTCAAGCGAGTAAGCAAATTTCTTGGCCAAAGCCACAAGCCAAAGCCAAAGCCATTCGAAGCGCAACAAGTAAATCAATAAAATATATATACATATCTATATATATATATATACTTATATATATTTTATGCAAATGATGCAGCTGGGCACAAAGCACCAGCAGCAGGAGCAGCAGGAGCAGCAGCAGGAGCAGTTGTTGTGTAAGCTTAATTTGTGATTTCAATTAGCTTTTATGTTGTTTTAATTAAAAGTAATTTCGAACAGCATTCGATTGCAGTGCACGCACTCATTAATGCTTAATTCCATTCAAATTATGTTTCTATTAACTAACAATGCCTTTGACGTGCTTCAATTATTATTATTATATGTGTATATAATTTGATATGGCGCATACGCAACGTCAGACTAGTTTTCGTTTTTAATACTCATTCATTAAAGTTAAATGAGTATATTGGTTTTGTGCAATGTCCGTCCGTCTGTCCATATTGAAGCTAGAGGCTTGAAATTTGGAACATGTACTTGTGTTTGCCCTCGAATTCTTATGTGTCAATCCGCCCACTAGAGGCGTGGCAAAACGAAAAATGCATTTTCCGGTATCTCAGAAACCAAGGTAGTGGAAGTGCTAGAGAGTTGAAATTTGGACTATATACTCGAGTTGACAGAAAGATATTGCATATATATCTACGCCCATTTGGGACGTGACAAATTGGGTAAAATTTTATTTTCTACAGTCTTACAGCTAGAAACTCCAAACTTAACAACTAAATTACTGTTGATATCCTCTATTGATTTGCACAAAAAAATAAATATAAATGGCCATGAATGAGTATTCTGCAGTTGGTAATGCCCGCCCTGTGAAAGTTAAGTTAGCCATGCTTTTGCTTTTATTACTCTTCTTTTTTGCCTGGTTTTGGTTTTGGGTTACACTTCAAATTAAGCACATTTTCTGATGAAAAAACTCTATCTAAAATGTAATCAGAATGTTGTTGAATTTCATGTCAAAGTTTGATTTGATAAATTCTCGCTTTTATCAAAGTTTACAAGTGAATAGTTTTTACTATAAGCAGCATCAAATTAACTTAAATTTGCACCTCTAAGTGAAATTTATATATAGATTTTGTCCAAATTCTATGAAATATAAAACACATGTTGAGCTAACGAGACGTTTTTGCATAACTTTTACTTATGCAAATGTGTCGAAGGTGCTGTAAATTTACTTTATTTATTAAATTTAACAAAGTTAAGTTTTATAAAGGGCAACAGATGTACAATTGGAGATATATATGTATATGTATATATGTATATGTATATATGTATATATCTGTATGGACAATGTAAGTTAAGTTTTACAAAGGACAACAGTTGTACAATTGGAGATATATATGTATATTGATATATGTATATATTTATATGGACAATATGTAGACAAAATGCAGAGCTATCGACGCAGAAGCAAATGCACTACTGCCAAGATTTTCTGTTTCAAATAAATATCGAATAATGAACATCGGCTTAGCAAGATCAAGGCGATGAGCTAAGATGGTGACTGAGCATGTAAGTGCAATTTACATTATGAAAAAAAATATAGAGTTTAATTACATTTGCATTAACATATTACAAAGAGTTCGATCTGCTTTTATTTAATGCAAATTGAAGACTAAAAGTGCTAAAAGAGCCTACTATAAAAGAAGAAGAGGCAAAAACCAAAGCAGACATCTTATATTTTTTTTGCTTACCTTATATTATATGATATATTTATTTACTTTAATTGCAAAGCTGTCTATCTTATCAGTTCTTCTTAATCTCTTAGCTGAAGAGTCTTTACTTTATATTACTCTTTGCTAATGTTATCAATAACTTGTAAAAATAGAGTTTAATTTGCATTTATTTTTTATTATTATTTTTTTTTAAATATTAATCTATATTAATTTCTGTAAAGCTTAATTTTTAAACAATTAGAGATGTTAAGACCAACTAGTTGCAAAAGTAAGTACAGAAACTATTCTGTGAGACTCCAAATTTTAATGCAATTTCATGGCACAAATTACGGCAATAATACTACTTTTATATCAATGAAAACTGAAATGTTTTATTTCTAGAATTTTATTGCCAACATCATTTGTGCTCTCACTAATTAAATAAGGCATCTTAATCAAATATGTAAATTATGCATATATTTTTCAACATGCTCATATCGAATTCCCTTTTAACAATTTCAATATCTTTCTGCGTAAATTGAATATCCGTTTGTTAACACTTGGCCAACTATCTGTCTGTCAATTATCGATTGGTAATTTTTGAGCGAGGCACCACAGACATGGCCATTAAATTAGAAAAGATACGAGCCAAGCGAAAGCTGAATTTGTGCGGCATCAAACGCGCATAATTTAATAAAAGTCGAGTCGCAACGCTGCCCGACGGCGTTTGTTACCCAAAGTAGGCAATCACTTTATTATTAAGCCAGGCACACACACACCCACACACACACACACCCACACACACACACAGAGAGAAAGACACTCCACATGTATGTAGACAGAGAGTTCATAAAAAAGCAAACACAATAATGGCATCAAATTTGAAGATTTGATGCGGGAAAATGCTTTTCACGTTTTCAGCATTTTGGTGGCTTTTGTGCGTGTGTCTAGGCAGCTTATTGATAGATAATATATTTATATTTAAATAACACTTCATCATCCAGTTGTCGATGACGGTTTTTTTTGCTTCATCTTGTGTGTGTCGGGTGGAGAGAAGAGGGAGGGGCTAGAAGGCTGGGAGGCTGGGAAGCTGGGGGTCTCTGCTCACTGGATTTTGCTGTACAAACGAACAACGCTGCGTATGCGTAATATTGTTTGCCCTCATGTGTTGCCAGAGAATTGAAGTGTTGAAGCGGGCGATTGCGGCAGCCTTATAAATAAACTTGATCCATTACACACATACAATTTGACTCCCAGCTGCTGGGGCTGTCGGGGCTGTCGGGCTGTCGAGTGCCATAAATTTGGGCTTATGATTTTATCCCTTTTATTATTGGCCACGCCCCTTGGGGGAGGGGTGGGGATGGGGTGGGGTAGCAGCACAGTGGCTCAGCGAGTGCCTTTGGCCAGGCATTTTCATCGCATTTTCATTTTCATTTGAGGGCAGCGCACAGTTACATTTTCGTTTTCGTTTTCATTTCCATTTTGTTTTTTGGCTTTTGCCTGTCCGCTCAAGCGTAAAACAACGCTCGCAGAAACGAATCACATATTCACACACACACACACACACACACTCACACACTCAGGCACATGAGCAGCGCATTGTCAGCTTTTTGAGGAGCTTAGGGCTTTGCTTGAAAATAAATAAACTAACAATAAGGCAGGCAAGCAAATTAAACACACACAATGCCCACAACTTTCTCTTTGTTCACATTGGTTTTCGCCTTTCTTTTTGTTTTTTTTAGTTTTGCTGCTTTTTCTTCTACTCTCTTTTTTTTTTGGCGCAAAAGTTTTTTAGCCATGTTAGTTGAGGCCTGCAATCAGCCAGCAGCAAATCAAACAAAATTAACACAATATAACAATAGGATACTCGAAACGAATGTCCTTGACAGTGCTAACAAACAGTACGCACACACTCACACACACACACACACTCGAATACAATAAAATCACATATCAAATGAACCACAAGGCCGTAACGTGAACCAAATTGCTCCAAACTAGAACTTGACAGACATTCGAGCTTTCACTCCTGATATATTTAGCATTTGTTATTCGAGTTGGTCTCACATACATAAGTATATGGCACAGCTTGAGCATTTTGCTGAATCTGAAGCTATGATTACTAAATGACATGCTAGAGATCATATTGCTGCCAGAATTAGTCGATAAATGATATTTGATAATCGATAATTATCGACTTTAGAGATGGTGATAGAAAGATGGAAGGACTGGTAGATAGAGTGATAGAAAGTTGGACAGATGGAAGGGCAGAGTGACAGATAGATTGACAGACAGATAAAAAGGCAGATATATAGATAAACAGATGGACAGACAGACGGATGGACAGCCGGATAACGAGATAGATTAAAAGACACATAGATAAACAGACAGACGAACAGATTGACAGATAGATTGACAGATAGATAGAGAGACAGGTAGACAGACAGATTAACAGACGGATAAAAAGACAGGTTAACAGATAGACAGCCGGATAAAAGGATCGATTGACAGACAGTTAGACAAACAATCTTACAGACGGATATATTGATAGATAGATAGAGAGACATATAGAGATTGTCAGATAGGCATATATATATCGGCAGACAGATCGACAGACTTATAAATGAACAGATAGACAGACAGATAGACAGACAGATAGACTGATAGATAGACAGACATATAGACAGACAGATAGACAGATAGACAGACAATTAGAAAATATATAGATAGACGAGTAGTTAGACAGAAAGATTGACATACTAACTGTCTAATGACAGACAGATTGACAACCAGATTGACAGACAGATTTAAGCCAAGATTGACAGCCAGATTTAAGCCGAGATTGACAACCAGATTGATAGCCTGATTGACAGGTAGATTGACAAACAGATTAACAGACAGATTGACAGGCAGATAGATAGACACTTAGACAAACATATTGACAGACTGAGATCTCTCTGATGAACAGCCAAACAGAGCGTAAGACAGATTAATTGCAGACAGCGACACTGATATTTCAAGACAGACTTTGCCACATTTACAGAATATAAGAATAATCAATTGACTATATTTTGCAATCGAATTGGCCAATTCAGCATCATTAACTTAATTGGTAATAATATTTTTCATATCAGTTTCAAATTTAAGTTATATTCAAGCTTTAAAGCTGTTCAGTACGCTGTTAAAGTTTATTTTCTGCGAATCAAATATCTCTAGCTTATCAACATTTTCGCCATGAGCAAAACTTTTTCAACGCACTTTTCACAACTAATGCGATTTCGCGCAGACATCAAAAAAATATTCATTGTGCGCAATTGCTTGGAAATTAATAGCAGCAAGCATAGCTGACAGATGCTTAAAAGTTGCTGTCAGGCAAACGATGATCGGATGGCGAAATGAATTAAGTGACTGTAAAATGTAATTGTATATTTAAATATATGCTCAGATGTGCATATATATATATATATATATATATATATGAATATATATATATATATGAATATATATATATATATGAATATATATATATATAATTGTATATACACATATGCAATTACACGCCTTACAGCTAGTTAAGTCCTGCTGCCATCTGTCGATAGCATTTGTGACTGATTTTATGATATATATATTTTTGTCTTCTTTTTTCTTTTCGCTCAAGAGATTATTTTATTGAACCATTATCTGTATGAATTTTTGTTTGTGCTTGCATGTGCGCCTCTCTCTGTGTGTGTGTGTGTGTGTGTGTGTGTGTGTGTGTTCATATGGGTACTTGTGCGTGCTCGTAATTATGTGCTACATCATCTTTTATGAGCATATATATATAAATTCATATACATATATATATATATATATCTTTTGCGTTCATTTTCAAGTGTATCAAACAGGAAATGTTCATACGTCCCATACGCTGTCGTTGATCCACACGCATAACCCAGCCCCGCCCCCACTCCAACCTCCCTCAAGTCCCCCCATCCCTCTCTCTCCCTCTCTCTCCCTCTCTCTCTCTCGCACTTCCTTCCTTGGTTGCCCAAACCCCGCGCCTCGTTTGTTTGTGTTTAATCTCGTTTTAATGCCGTCGAGCATCATCGTAAAAATTATTACATTAAATGTCAACGCAAAGAGATTGCAAGCAACATCCAAGCAAAACACAACAG
This sequence comes from Drosophila hamatofila, assembly GCA_035045345.1. Lineage (NCBI taxonomy): Eukaryota > Metazoa > Arthropoda > Insecta > Diptera > Drosophilidae > Drosophila > Drosophila hamatofila. The sequence continues at coordinate 15,478,520 of JAWNPA010000039.1, read as the reverse complement.
AACGTCACATATAAAGAAATAAAGAAACTGAGAAATGAAAAGAGAGCGAGAGCAAGAGAGAGAGGGAGAGAGAGAGAGAGAGGGAGAGGCAGAGTGAGAGGTGCGGCGAGTGCAAATGGAATGTATGCGAGTAGAGAGTATAAAGAAAAGCGGGCAGGCTGTTGGTTTAAGAGGGTCGTTATTATTAAATTTTACACACACAAAACACACACACACACACACAGTCGCACATGTGTGTGCTACACACACGTCCCGTGCACAATAATAAAATGTGCGAATATATGCCCAAAAGACATGCGACTATCTCGCTTGCACTCGGCCATACAGACGAGAAGTTTATGCCCCGGCCACTAAAATTCAATTTTTACAAGCATAATATGTTGCAATGGCAACACTGATGACACCCACCAACAAACACAGACACACACACGCACACACACACAGACATGTTAAGGCATGCACATGTAAGCAAACAAACACACACACACACACACACTCGCACACACACACACGTGACTGTGACGCACCTTTTGCTGGTTTCTGTTCTCTGGCTTCGCCATTGTCTTTGCCTTTGTATTTTGTCTTTGTCTTTATCTTTTGTTGCTGGCATCTCAGTTGCTGCTGCTGCTGCTGCTGCTTCCTCTTCTCTACTCTTCTCTCTTATTTTTTTGCCGCAATGATTTTGGCAACTGCCAACTGCTTTTTATGTGTCGCACGTTATTAAATGAATTCAAGCGCGGAAAATTGCCAGCCAACCAAGTCGCCGACCCCCCGCAGCCAGTGCGCATCAAAGCTACACCTATACACAAGCCCACAACACCTTGTGACACACACACACACACACACACACGCATACACGCACACGCACAGCTGCCCGCAGCCATTGAGCTTTTAAATTGTTGGCCCTTTTGTCAATAGCCGCCAAGCCCCATAAAAGGCCCATCAGATGCCATTTTTCTGCTTCGCTACAAATTGAAAATTTCAGAAATTCCAGCTTCCGTTTTACAGCACTGCCACCCACCGGCAAAGGCATTGGAACTGGCAACGGCATTGGCACAGCCCAATTCGTTTCTTATCTGGCACTTGGCGACTGCTTAACGCCTCATTAGTTTAATAAATATGGCACAACAAACAATAGATCTTTTATATTTATCTGTAACGGGGGAAATACATAAAAAGACGAGAAAGGGCGCCGAGAAAGGGAAAGATTGTCGAAGCTAACAGCAATTGCAGACAGCACACAAATATTTGAGTGTGCCTAAAATACAATTTTCAATTGGCTATCAAAGAAAGCTGTCGTTGATACATCATACACTTTAATAGCTGCACAATTTACCTGGAATTAGGAGGAAATTAAAGGAAATTTAAGTCATTTGTTAAATGTAGAAATATAAAATTAAAAAGAGAGAGAGAGAGAAGGAGAGTTAGAGATAGAGATAGCGATAGAGATAGCGATAGAGATAGCGATAGAGGTAGAGATAGAGAAATAGAGAAATAGAGAAATAGAGAAGTAGAGAGAGAGAGACAGAGAGAGAGAGAGAGAGAGATAGAGAGACAGAGATACAGAGAGACAGAGAGACAGAAAGACAGAGAGAGTGTGTGAGAGAAAGAGAGAGAGAGAGAGACAGAGAAAGAGAGAGAGAGAGAGAGACAGGGAGAAAGAGAGAGACAGGGAGAAAGAGACAGAGAGAAAGAATAAGAAAGAGAGAAAATTCAAGCAAATTCAAAGATATTAAAACTGAAAAAGTATATTAAAAAACAAAAGCTTGCTTTGACTTCTAAGTAAAAAACTTTTTAGCTAAAGCAAAGATTTTTTATATACTTTCTATATGTTATTTAATATACAGTATTGAGTAATTTGTATGATGTTGTTCTATAACATAATTTGTCAAATGTTAAAATTTAAAATTTAAACAAAAAAAAAAAAACCAAGTGAATCAATTTCATAAGATCACATAGACTCAAATTAAACAAGTATTAAAAAAATAAATTAGTTTTTAGCTCAAGCAAATATAACATATACATACATATACCATATATATGCTATATATATGCTTATATTGTATTGAGTCATATTTATGCAACTGTTCATCGCACTGGTTCACTCTTAAAAAGGCTTCTACTTACAATCTAAGCTAAGCATAAAAATACACACACTTCTGGCATCTATAAATAGCTAAGCACACACATACATCAGCACACACACACACACACACACACACACACACAGACACGCTCCAACTCAACCAGCTTAACGTGACCAACTCAACTGCTGCTGCTGCTGCTGCTGTTGAGTATGTGGAGCTAGCCATTAGCCATTAGGCATGCACTGCTTCAAGTGTCATTGCACTGCTTGGCACTGCTTGCAGTCGGACAACTTCCGCTGCATGATCAAAGAGTGTAGCATACTTCTATGGGCCGGCTAGTAGAAATGCCTCCTCAAGCTGCTTATTAGCCACAACAGCTTTGTCACACACACACACACAGACACACGCACACACACACGCACACTCGAATAAGCTCACATGCATATGTATATGTCTGAGATATGTAACTAATGAGGCGTATAATCATTGTTATGTCAACAGTTTTGCTGCCTTTTGACAAACGACTCACGCTCACACGGCAGTTAAGCATCATGCTCTGTGTCTCTCTCTCTGTGTGTGTGTGTGTGTTGAAGACACTTTTGGGGCACAAAAAATCTACTTGCACATGTCAATATATATATATCAGCAACAAAGCTACACGCCTCACTTGCCCCACCCCACGCACACGTCCCGCAGCAGGGCATGTGTCGAAACTTTAGAGCATGAGCTGCAGAAAAAAAAAACGAAAAAAAAAGAAAAAAACCAGAACGAAAATAGAAGAAGATAAACTTCATTATTATCATCGTTATTTCCATCACTGTTCTTGTGTCAAGTGACAGCCGCACAGCCACAGAGTCGGGCCCACACCTACGACCCAAGCGAGAGACAGAGAAGTAATTGCTGGCAGCCAGCATTATGTAGGAAATAAGCAATTTGAGAGATCATTAAAAAGTTGAAGCGTTAAAAAAAGCGAACCCAAAAAAACCAAAAATCCAAAAAAAAAAATAAGTGAGGCGAGAAGATAGAAAAAAAAGCAGTCTAGATGGAGAAATAAAAACGACATCAACTGCTAAAGCACATTAAATGCCAGGCACTTGGCACACACACACACACACACACACACACACACACACACACACACACACACACACACACACACACACACACTCGCACACACATGTGACACGCTTTGAGCATGTGTTAAAGTGCTGAACTTAGAGGCGTTTTAAAATGCGTCAGTGGCAATTGATTAGTTGACGAAGCCTGCACACAACTGACAGCAATGTGCACACAGGAAATTGACTCAATTTGGCATACAATGTCTTGAGACAGACACGCACACACACATACACATATATAGAGTACATATACATGCAGAACAAAGTGCAAGTCGAGCGAGTTACCGTCTTCGCATGCAGTTGAATGCACGCATTTTGTGCCTTACAGGCTTTTGTCAGTAAGTTTTGTGTGTGCTCTGCCCGAACAACCTTGCGACCCCTTTGTGCATGCAGCGAGTACCAACCTCTCTCCACCCCCCTCTCCACCCTTGCTCGCCCCTGAGTGACATTTCGAGTTTGCCAAGGCAAAGACTTTGCGTCAACAGCAGCAGCGGCAGCCGAACACACTTGACAAGCGACGGCAACAATGCAAAATTTTGTTAGTGGCTTTTGCCGGCCAGCGAACAGGTCGAGACTGAAGGAATACACTTGAAGAAAAAACCCAAGGCAAAAGGGAAATATATGTTCAATCAGTGAGCTCAAAGCGAGCTACGAGTTAGTGAATCAATAGAGTTAAATTATGCATAAAATATATAATTTATTTGATTATGCAAACAGATGAGAGATCAGCTCTGTTCTATCTCTCACTGCCCTTCTTTGCGATTCTCATTGTATAGAAAATATCCAAAGTATTATGATTATTATGATTGACTTAAATGCATCAACTAAATATAATTACATTTGATTATGCCATTATTTGATTATACTACTTTCTTTCTATGCGATTCTCATTACCTAGAAATTCAATATACAATATATTTAGCAATTTTATCTCAAAGTAATGCACAGAAGAATATTTTGTATATATGTGATTATGTAATCAGCATAGAAATCAGCTCTATTTATCTCTCACTACACTTTTATGCAATTCCCATTACCTAGAAACAAAATTTTCAATATGTTTGTCAATAATTTTAGCTGAAAGTAATTCCTAAAAGAAATATCATTATATGTGATTATGCAATCAAATATGAAATCAGCTCTCTTCCATTTCTCACTGCCTTTCTATGCGATTCTCATTGTCTAGTAACTAATCAATATATATGGCATTATAATTCACAAAAGAAACATTATGTGTTAATGCAATCAGCTTAGAAATCAGCTATGTTTTACCTCTCACTGCCTTTCAATGCGATTCTCATTACTTATAAGCTTTAAATTCAATATATTTGGCATTATAATTAACTTGAAACAATTCACAAAATAAATATATGTGATTGTGCGATAAAATCACAGCCTTTCTATGCGATTCTCATTGTCCAGCAACTGTACAATATATTTGGCATTATAATTAACTTCAGGCAATATCTAAAATTGATGTTTAGTTGATTAACTTTTAAGAATCAAATACTTAGTGAAATTTATTTAGCTTTAACTCAAATTAAAAGTCATAAATTTCGCTGAGTGTAGCTGGAGGCCTGTGCAGAGGCTGGCCGCTGCATTGTTCTGTACTTATACTGCTTTGTAAATAGTATTTGCATTTCATTTCTGGCTGTCGTCGCAGTTTTCGGCCAGTTGTGCGCTGCATTGCTCTGCTCTGCTCTGCTCGGCTCTGCTGTGCTAGTTAGCGACTTTTCGCTGCACTTTAAATGTCATTTGCTGAGTTTTGTCCGCGGCTGCCTTTAAGCAAATTAGTGTTACGTACCAGGGGGCAGTACGAGGCAGTCGAGGCAGTACGAGGCAGTGCGAGGCAGTCAAGTCAAGCTACGCTGCTAAGGACCTGCCATTGTGTTTACCCATGCGCATTTCTTTTTGTGCAGCGAGACATTCTGTGGCTGCCCCACGTCCTCTCATCCTGCTGCAATTTCAGCGTCTCGGGCGGCCGCCTTTGTTCCACTTGGTCGCATAGTAGCTGAAATTTGTCGTAACAAGATTTGTTTTTGATTTGGATTTTCTGTTGCTGTCGCTGTCGTCGTCGTCGTCGTCGCCTCTGCCACTTGAAAAGTGTGTGGCGGACGCAACGCGCAACATTTTTGCGTAAACAACTTTCTTTGTGCAACGCAATGCAAAACGAGAAATGAGAGAACAGAAATATAACCAAAAAAAAAAAAAAAGAAATATTAAAAAAATGTAAAAAATAAGAAAGAAATCAGCAACAACGACAATGAGTGCCCTGCAGGGCGGCCAAGCTGTAGTTTTAGGCAGCCCGGGCAGCCACTTGGGCCAATTAGGGCTCCTTCGGCATGGCTTGGCATGCCACAGCGCTGTCGACGCCTGCTGCGACTCCTGCGACTCCTGCGACTGTTGCGGCTGCTGTTTGCCGCTGGGCTTGAGCTTTTGTGTCTGCGACGCCAACAGACGAATAAAATATTATGACTCTTGGACATCAATGTAGACGACAGGGCAGACAGACTCACTAGCCAGGCCATCAGCATTTGTGTTTGCCTTCCTCTAACTGACAGCATTCAGCAGCACCTGACTGCAGCTTTAACAAATATTTGGAATCAGTTAGAGCTGCTAGAGAGTCTATGTGGGGCCTGAGGGCAGTTTGCTTGGACTATAACAGTTTTTATTCCCTTTTTAGTTTTCTCTTATCTATATGATTTTTTGTATGCGAATTTTCAGAAATGTTGTCTTTTGCATATCAAAACCTCTATATAAGAGCGGTCTGCTTTAAAATTGAACGAGTGAGTAGAGTGATTGATGCTGCACTCAGCCAACTGAGCCACAGCCATACATGCTGAAGTTTAAGGTTTAAGTTACAAGCACTTATGAAGCCCTGAGCTCTTTCAGATGATTGAGCTGTAACGTGTTGTAATGTAATTGATGTTTGAGTTGAGTTCGTGCTGCATTGCTTGCTGCACTGAAGAGCAAAGAGAGCTTTATTCCAAACTCTTGCCAAATAACTTGTTTCTATTGCCCTGGTTTAGTTATTCGTATATCTCTATACTCGATCGAATAATCGTAAACTGCTCAATGCTCCTTTTCACTCCATTTGAAGGCGTCTGGAGGCGACCATCAATATAATATTTAGGCTTAAACCAGATGTATTGGCCTTAGAACTTATACTGATATGATGGTATAAAACTTTCAGTCAAACTTAATTTAAAAAAAAATTATATTTAAAATTACTGAAGCAGCTAAATTTTATTATTTCATATGTAGTAGACCAATAAGAGAGTAGAGGGAATAACATTATGATTAACTTTCAACAGATATAAATCTAACGATACTTAATCATATAGAAGAATTTAAGTCTGTCGATAGTTGGCGATAGTTCGATCAACTTGAATTAATTTAGCAGAAGATAAAAAACGAACGCCCAATTTTAAGTAGAAAGCGAAGAAGTTTAGACTGACTTAGACCTTAACTGAAAAAAAACCTCCTACAATTAGTCTGCGCTATAGAGTCATAGACAAAAAGCTGCAAAAAAAAAAAAAAAAAATTAAAAAAAAAAAAACAAGCAGGGTTTGCTATGATATATCAACTAGAACTTGATACAAAGTGATCTATGCCTTGTGATCGGAGAGTAACCAGAAATTCTTATTTGAAACGCCTGCGCTATTCTTCATATTTCAACTAAAACCCCAACTGCCTCACAACTTCACTAGTTTACCGCACAAAGCTCAATTCAGATTAAAGTTCATGAATTCTCCAACATAATGCACTCTTGACTTCATTTAAGCCTCATACTCACGCCGCTTTCAGCGAAAAAGTTTTTTATGAAAGCCAGAGCTATTGAGCATCCTCTTTCTCCAGGAACTCTCTTCCTTTACAACTTAATTGTGTGAAAAGAACATTTCCCGATTTAATTAGTCAAGAAAGTTGACCTTTTCGGGCAAGTGGTATTTTAATTATGAGCGCATGCAAACAGCCTGACTGACAACTGAGTGACAGCAGCTAATTGAAATATGCTCGGCTCCAAACGGTCTCCAACAGACTCCTAGAGTCTTTAACAGACTCCTAGAGTCTTTAACAGCTTATCAGGCCGCAACCTTGTTTATTTCACATAATTATAGAAAATAGAAATTGTACTCATTAATTATTTAAGTGTTGAATAAGAATAAGCTTGAAGTATATAAATCTTGGCAAAGCACAGAGACAGACACCGGAATTTGCAATTAACATAATCTTCAATGATAAAGCTGATGAATAATATTTGTTGAGCAAAAGGAGAAACTCTTTGGCTGCGTGTAAATTATTCAATGAATGCAAATGGGACAGGGAGAGAGAGAGAGAGAGAGAGTGAGAGACAGAGAGAGCTCAGCAGCATTGATATCTCATTCGAATCAATTACATCCCAGCGGCTTCTAGGCTGTGTCATTATAAATCATGTGAGCCCCACTCACTATTCCGAATTGCAATCATATATTCAGCATAAATAGATGGAGCTCTGCATTCATTTTGTTCGCATAAATTCAACGAAATTTTCGACTTTTCTATTTTTTACACCGAGTTTGTTTTCTTTGCTGCTCGTTTTTCTTTTACTGCTGCCGTTGTTTTTATTATTGTTTGCTGTTGTTGTTGTTGTTGTTGTTGTTTGCTTATCTACGATGCAACAGAGTTGCTGGCCAAGAGGGTCCAGAGGGTCCAGAGCTCACAGCTCGCGGCAGCCCTTTTTACAGTGAGCTACTTTATTATGCTAAAAACTCTGGGCTAAAGTGTGTTATATGGCATAATCCACTAACGAAAATTGAGCTGGAATTTATTATGTTTTATATGCCTAAACAGGCGTCAGTCGGAGATGGCAACATGCGCGCGTTTGCCGCTTGGCAACGGCTGGGCGTGGCCGGCAGTCAACAGTGCTGTTCACTTTGTGGGTGAGGGGGGTGGTGTGGGGGGTGTGGGGCAGAGGGACAGAGGGGGGGGGGGGGGCGTGGGTTACGTGGACGCAGAAATACATAATGAATTATGCAGGGCACTCACAACTCGAATCCTCGCAGTCCACTAAGCACACACACGCACACAGCGAGAGCGAGCGAGAGGGAGCGAGAGGGTGAGAGAGAGTGACAGGGAGAGCGAGCGCAGACATATCAATAATTCAACAGTCCCAACGAAAAAGCCAAAACAAAATATACGAATCAAGTCAAAGGACTCGCAAATGCCTTGCACGACTAACAGATACCGAATAGCAAATCGAACGAGCAGCACCTTATTAATAGGTACTTAAGGCGTGCATATACCCTATCGGGCAACAGCTGGCTGGCAAGGGTATCGGCATGCGGGGGGACAAAGCAAATAGTAGGCGCTGTCGACTTGATGAATTATAGAACTTAATCTGAATTGAAATATAAGTGAACTTTATATATATTTCCATTATACATAAGTATGTCAATACACACACACGCACATATATATATATATATATATATATATATATATATATATATATATATATATATATATATATATATGCATAGGTGGCTTAGTCTATTTGGGCCAATTCATTCGGTCCAACTAAATGTATCACAATTTTTGTTTCGGCTGTTTTGTTTTTATTTTCTCTTTTTTTTTTAGTTATTATGGCCAAATGAAATGCACGACATGTGAAGGGTAATATTTCATCACAGTTAGCCAAAAGCAGACAGCTGCACAGATAGAGAGACAGACAATTGACAGGGAGTGAGAGAGAGAGAGAGAGAGAGAGAGAGAGAGAGGGAGGGGGAGAGAGGGAGTGTGTTACACAGGTAAATCCTGTATACATAGTATATGGTATTCTGTATATATAAATAACAAGATTTATCGTTAGGTTTCGTTTTCGTTCCGTGTTTCATTTGAGCGTAATTTATGCAGCCAAATATTGAATTAATTCAGTTGGCTTTATCAATATAAGCGTAGATTACTCAAGGCTAACACAGAGCAGGACATAGCTCGGTTAATAAGCGGCAGCTGATAGCTGATATAGATAGCTGTAGAGAATAGTTGAAGTGCAAGCTGTAAGTTGGATGAACTTTAACTGCTCTGATTAGATTTCCATTGTGACTATTTGTATATAGGTTAGCTTAATTGAGGAATTTAGTATGCGAGTATTTGGAATAGGTAAGCTAGAGCATGTTTTTTTTTAAAAAGAAAAAGCAGCTAACGATCGCTCTAGTTGGCAGTGCCCGCCCGACTAGGAAACCCACTGATATTCACCCGAAGAGCTAAAGAGCTGCATTATTTCACCAGCAAATACACTGAACCCTATCAATCAGCGCAATTCATCCAACTCTTCTACTCTTCATAGCAAGCAAAACTCTTGCAACTAGAAGCTCTTCTTTTTCTCTCTGGGAGCACAAATCAAACACGATCAATGGCCTCTACCTTCAATGCTTTTCAAATGCGGTCGTATGGCCTCTGCTTTCCATTTCAAAGAGTTTTATTTGTGGCTTAGTTTGGAGAGCATAATGAGAGTGGATCGTGCCTTAGTCTGCCCGCTCAAATACAAATGAAGCTCCCATAGCTCGTATTGATTTTATTGCTCATTCACTCAAATGCCTCAATGCATGCATAGCAAACAATATACACACATACACACTAATACACACACAAACACACACATATATATACACACACTTAAGCATGAGCTCTGCTTACTGAGCAACTTAATTGTTGTTTTTTTCTAAAGTTTTATATTTTATTAACGAGCTTACTGCTAACTTTAGTGGCAGCTTAATCTGGTTTTACATTAAAAAAAAAAAAAAAAACTAATAACAACAAATCTAATATCTATATAGATTACATATATGTATGTGTTTTAATACTAATATTCTTACATTTGTATTTATTTATATTGTTTATTTATTTATTTTTTTATTTTTTTCAATATTCTTTTTTCCTATTTTAATATCTATTAATATCCAATAGGATCATCCTTTTGGGGAGATCTATTGGGTGGAGCTTAATTGTTGACAGGTTGATAGACAGACATATAGACATGGATAGATCCACTCAGCTTGGGCAGCTCAAGAATATATACTTTAAAGGATCTGCCACGCCTCCTATTGCCTATGACACAAAACCTTTAACTCCAGGTTGTCTAAATTGGGTGCTTGATTCTTATAGAATTTCCGACATATACCTCATGTATTTGCCGACAGCATGTAGATATGCGGTAGATATAAAGTTACAAAGACAGAGAAAGATTCAAGGTACATATCATCAGTATAAAATATATAAAGAAATATTGGTAGATCTCGAAAACATATATATGATAATATAGATAATGATAATATAATATAGATAATATAGATAAAGAACTCGATAAGTCCAGCATGAATACTTTTAATTTATACAAACATTGATTGGTCAAGTTTTTTACTTCCATATATGTCTATAAAAAAGTATTAATATATCTACATACATAAATATATATATCAAATTACTTTTCATTTATTTACTTCACTGGCAAAAGTATGCAAAAAAAAAAAAAGAGTCTCAATCGTAAATTAATGAAAATATTTTCAATCACTTCATTCAATTCATTCTTTGTCTTTCTGTTTTTTTATTGAAATAAATGCAGCATAATAATAATTTAAAATTCTTTTTATAAAGATATATTTATATATATTTTTTATTTAATTTTTTTTTAATATATTTTATATATAAGATAACCGTATTTGCACAATGAAAATAAAACTTTACTTGAAATAAATGCGGCATAATAATAATTTAAAATTCTTTTTATAAAAATATATTTATACATATCTTTTTATTTAATTTTTTTTATATATTTTATATATAAGATAACCGTATTTGCACAATGAAAATAATACCTTAAATATTTATATGCATTCTCACATAAAAAACAAAAACAGCTGCCAAAATGGTAAAGAAAAATACATTTGTAAAATATGTACAAAATTTGATTGTATTAAAAATGTAATATATATTCATGTCTAATAATATTTTGACTGCCCATCAAGATAGCTATGGACTGTTGGCTTTTATATGAGACATATGCATACATATATGGCCAACAAGCTGGGCCTGCACTCAGCCTGACAGTCGAGTTGATAAGCTAATACAAGGCGGGCACGTGGGCACATGGGCACATGGGCACATGGGCGGGGCTTAGGCTCTAATAGCTAAGTGGTTGCAGTTTTTCGTTGTTCTCGAATTGCTTTTAGCCAACACAAAAAGCTGAGCCGCGTTGGCCTCAGATCACGAGCCGCTGCGAGGCGCACTCGTGAGTGTTAAAAGTACTCGTACTTAAAGTGCATTTGTTTCTCGAGAGCGCCATGCATTTGAAGTGGGCCCTGCGAGATGGCTCAAGAGACTTTGTGGACAAACAAAAGAGCAACAAAAAAAACTGAACAAAAAAATGTAGAAATAGAAGGAACTAACTTTTCAATACTTTAAATTTGTTCACTGAGCAAGCAAAAAATACGAAAGAGAAAAGAGTTTTTAAGCCAGATGGAAACTTTAAGGTGCATGATATGTGCTTAAGGAAAAAGCAACGACTCACAGAGTGCAAGATGCCATGAGAATTGTAAATAGAAGTGGCAGCAACTTAAATCAAACAGACAGCAGGGACAGACAGAGTGAGAGAGTGAGAGAGAGAGAGAGAGAAAGTGGGAGAGTGAGAGTAGAGACAGAGCTATATGTTTAAGGTTTGCTTCTGGCATCTTTGCAAACTAAAGCATTTGCCACTTGGCACACATCGCGGATGGCCTCAATTTGGATCCAATTACAAATTTTTTACGTTACTAATTCAATTACGTATAGCCGGCAGCCGTGCGCCAACCGAATTAAGCTACTTACACAATAATTGACTTCAACAAACTGCATTTGTTGCGCATTTATCTTTGGTGGCCCGTTTCAGGCCAACCACCCAGCCAGCCAACCACCCAACCAGCCAACCAGCCAACCACTGAGCTCAAGTGGCACAAAAGATAAAAAGTAAACTTTCGCAAAAGCTGGCAGCAAGCGAAACAAAGACAGAGACAACAAACAGACAGACAGAGAGAGAGAGGCAGAGAGAGAGAGAGGGAGAGATGGAGAGAGGGAGAGAGGCGGGTAGGTTTTTGGGGCATGGCGTAAGCCAGCGCTCAAGTGTCTTAGGCTTTGTTTACTCACCAGACGGCACTTCCGCTTCCTCTGGCTTGCTGCGGTTTGTGTTCGCTCCCAACTGCTGCAGCTCCATCAAATTGCAATATCCGCGACAGCGACAGCGACAGCGAAAGCGACATCGACATCAAGCGCCCGCCATCGATATTCCAGGACACTTCTGCTCCTGCTCCTGCTCCTGCTCCTGCTGCTGCTCCTGCTGCTGCTCCTGCTCCTGCTGCTGCTCCTGCTCCTGCTCCATTCTCCCTCTCCTTTCTCCTTTCTGTTTGTGCGGGTGTAAGATTAATGCATTTTAGCCAAGTGGAGGATGGTGTGAGCGTCTTAATACTTTGGTTTCACTTAAAATGAACAGCATAGTGCAGAGCCCCAGAGCCTGTCCTCCGTCACAAGCACACAATCACACACACACACACACACACACACACACCCATATATACATACACTTTATAGTGAATTCCATCCGCGTGCACTTTATCAAGCAGTCAAGCGAGTCCATTCGCCAGCTCTTTGCATATCGATAGCTCTTAAGCCAGTGACTTGTTACTGTTTAAAGAGCAGTTACTAGTGATTAGCTCTTGTGCGTTGATTGATGGCCTCGCACACACACACTTTGGACCCTAAATAGTTGGCACTTTTATGTGCTCAGTGGCCATGAGCAGCTAGTTAAACAGCTTCATTCATGGCAATGACAATGAACGACGCGGCTTATTGACACGCCATAGACTTCGCCGATATGCTTCAAATGTAATGCAAATACTTGAAATCACTTCCAGCCCAGCTATCAATTGTTGTGTCAATAGTAAGTTTTCATTTATATCGAGCTAATTGTCAATGAATGCGAAAGCAAAGTTAAATAATAAAAGTCGCGAGTCGCGAGTTGCTAGAAGAGGACTGGACTAATTTGAGTAGGCAGCTGTGGGTAAAGAGTAGAGTAGAAGTTGGCCTAAGCCCAGAGCTGATGTCTTCAATGAGTTCAGAGCTGTATGACTATTTGAGTATATGACTAAAAGATGCCTTAGGCAGTTATGAGTTGGCAGCGCTGAGTTCAGGGCATCTTCTAGGCTCCAAGTGCAGAAGTCGGAAGTAACTGATGACTCTGACTGCTTAAATTGGAATTGAACGAGAAGAAACGCACACTAATTTGAGTTGGCAGCTCCATACTACGAGCATACTCTATTCCTATCAAATATTTAGGTTTGAGAATTCACTGACAATACCACAAATGACAATAATTGAATTACTTCGACTCTGGTTAGATATATAGACTTAAAGAAATATGATAGCTAAATAAGCTTAATATAAAATCTCAGTCTATAAACTCTAAATGTATGAGAAATCTCAAAAACTCTTAATCTATGAAGAATCTAAGAAACTCGTATCAGCTGAATACACAGTATTTAATTATATTACATTAAAATATTATACTATTATACAATACAAACTAATACTATACAACTAAAACCATACTATACAAACTAAAACCAGATCTCTAAACTCAAGTTTGTAAGGTTTCTTATAAGATTTCTATCTATAGCGCTAATTGAATTTGATATTTTTTTTTTTATATTTTATTTAACGAGTTTTCTGCTATCATTAGAGGCAGCTTAGTTTTAGATATGAGGCTATAACAAATGATCAAAGATGATCTATACATAGAATTAGTATAAAATATACAGGGTTGTCCATATTCTGAGGTTGTTCATATTTGACAGGCCCATGTTATTTTTTTTTATAAAAAAAAACTCTATTTTTTTATATTAAGATATCACATTCAAATCTACTTGAACCAAATAAAATGATTATTGTCGTCAACATTAAACACGTTTTTCTTTGACTTAAAAAAAAAACATGGGTCCGTTGAATATGGGCAACCCTGTACTTATATTGTTATTACTATACTTATTTTTTTTTAGAGATTTCCAATGATTTTCTGGCTATCCTAAAAAAAGCTTTCATCGATAGTTGTAATAATCCTATGCTTTTAATTGTCTATAATTTGTACAAAAAGTAAGATAAATATAAAATATAAAATAAATTGAAAATTTGGCCGTTTAAGTTTTTTGCCTTATGCATTATTAAATTGGAAAATAATATAAAGAATTGAAATAGGGCTAAACATGACATGAAAATCAAATTAACAACGCTATATCTGCCAATTAACATTGTAAATTAGCATGATGGGCAACTGAATTGAATGGCGTTAATAATTAATTAATGAGCCATTGATGTGGTTGATGCCACAATGAAAGCAACACAGCCAACAACAATAAACAAATAATCAAAAAGACAACAACAACAATCAGCAACAACAACATTGAAAGGCAACAACACAATGTTCGCCGCACAAAGTCGCAATTAATTTAACAACCACGTATCTATAAATACAAAATGTGCAAAGCCAACAACAACAACAACAACAAAACAACATCAAGCAGGTGCTAAATAAAAAAACAGGTAGCAAAAACAGAAGAAAGAACAAAACAAAAAAAAACATTTAACACACGTGAAAAAAACTTTCAAATGTATTTCATGAATCGCAGTTGTTTGTGTTACTTCAACTGCAACAATTGCGAGGGTTGCCCCATAAATCAGCAAACTAGTACTAGTACTACATATCTCTGTATGTACATATATGCGGAACTGTAATCGATAAATATAATAAACTTTAAGTTTAAATGTTTACTATCAAGAGAAACTAACTGAAAGTTCTACATATGCAAGCTAAGGATTCTCCCTGTCTCGTTCACTTTGTGCATGTCTCTGTCTTACTTTTGGTATCTGCCATTGTTTAGTGTTTTTTTCTCTCTCTATAAATATATCTCTCTTTGACGGCCGTTGTGTAAATCTGTATGTAAATATCTCTCTCTCTCTCTCTCTCTCTCTCTCTCTCTCTGTAGCTCTCTCCCTGTAGCTCCTCACTGTAGTTTTCTCTGTATAACCTTCTTGTCCTTTATTTGTTTTTTTTTCTCTCTCTCTCTCTCTCTCTCTCTCTCTCTCTCACGCCATCTCTATCGCTTTTTCTCCTTTCTGTCTGCATTTCTTTCTTTTAACTTCTACCCCTCTCTCTCTCTCTCTCACTCTCTTTCTGTTAATCCCTCTCTGTCTGTCTATCTTTCTCATTACCTCTTATAGAGGAATGTCTCTCTCTCTCTTTCTTTTTCTTTCTTTCTGCTTCTCACACTCTCTCATTTTCTTTTTTTCTGTACCTTTCTCGTTTTATATATATCTCTCTCTTTCTCACCATTCCTCTCCATTTCTCTGACCGCACTCACCGCACTCTCTCTCTCTCAATCTCACTCTCTCTCTCTGTCTCTCTTTCTCATACTCTCTCTCTCTCTCTACCTCGCCGTGTCTTCTCTAACTTCTGTCTGCATGCCTGAAAAATTAAATTAAATAAGTTAATTTACTTATGGCAACAAAGAGATTGCAAGTCGTGCATAAAGCTGCCGACAGATGGCGCCAGCAGCAGCCGCTCCAAAAGGACATTAAACTTGGAAAAGATTTCTGTCATATATATATATACAATATACATATAGATATATTATTTTTATATTTTCGTTCATGCGTGTGTAATATTTTGTATGATGCGAGAGAGAGAGAGCGAGAGCGAGAGGGGGAGAGAGAGAAGGCAAAACTAACAGAGCACGTGGATAGTTTTAATTTGATGTACTATACTTTCTGTTGCCGACGCACGAGCCAAACTTTTCAAAATTGTTTTAAGCCAAAAACAAACAACAACAACAAGAACAACAGCTACAAATAACAACAACAGAAGCCAGCACTAGTCGCAGCTATAAATCTTAGCATACCGCAGGGCGCAGAGCAACTTTTGCGGCGCTTACGCTTCACCAGCCGCAGTCTCGCCAAAGTGCAACAATGTGGCTTGAGCAATTTGTGCAACAGCAACAGCAACAACAACAACAGCAACAGCAACAGCAACTGCAACAACTGGAACAACAGTCAGTGCGGAAAGTATGCGCACACACGTATTCATACTCATGCCGCATTAGTTTTAGTTTCCACATCACAGGACGCTGTGTGGGTGTCATATTGGAAAAAAATGGCTTTCAAATTGGGCCAACGCTGAAAAAAAAGAGAAAAAAACTATTAAAAAAAAAAAAACTGACAGTAAAAATGCAAACAAAGTGCAAAAGCTGAAACAAAATGACCGCCAGCCACTAAACAAATTTTTGTTGCAAAATTAATTGCAGTAGCTGAAAAAAAAGCTAAACAAAAAACAAACTGAATTCCAATAACTCGAGCACTGCGCACCTTAGGTAAGACTTGTTGTCCCCAAAGTAAATGTGGGTGAAAAAAACTTGCAGCTAGAAAAAAATGAGACATTAATTAACTCGAAAATACAAACCTTTGACTCATGCTCATGGCAAAGTTCATGGCAAATCAGGTAGCTAACTGTGTCAACAGCTGCGCTAACTAAACTTGATTAAACAGTTTGATTCCAATTTGACCACGAGCTCATGTCATAGAACTATCAGTTAACAGAACTGTTAAGCTAATTACTTTGTACTTACCGATGTCTCATGCTCATGGCAAAGTTCATGGCAAATCAGGTAGTTAACTGTGTCAACAGCTGTGCTAACTAAAGTTGAGTAAACTTTGGTAATTTCATTCCAATTTGACCACGAGCTCATGTCATAGAACTGTCACCTATATATAGAAATTGAGTACTTTAAATACTCATTGCAAGTTTACCAGGTACTTGAGGCTAACTCGTAATCAACCCTAGATCATTTTCATTCAGGTACACATACCTACCTTATACAAACTAATCGCAGCCAACAACCTTTCCTCATGCCAACATTTGTCTCATGCATTTATTCATTTGAAAGTCCATGTTAAATTTGCCATGAAGCAAAGAAAAATGTTCATGTGCAGCAGCTGACTTTGACGCCTGATTACAAATTGATTGGCCATTCTAAAATTGTTTATGAATTATGATATGCCTTCGACATTTTTTTCCAGTCAGTTGGCTAACAGCTTTGTTTATGTACTAAAAATTTATGGGATAATACATATATGCAAATATTTTACAATTTTAAATATTACGCTTATTGATTTCGCCGCATGTTTAATGAATTGTAAATACAGTACGACTCCGGCCAGGGACACAATGTCTGGCTCTCTCTCTCTCTCTCTCTCTCTGTCTCTCTTTGTCTCGCTCTGTCCATCTCTGTTTCTGTAAATTTGAATATGCATTGGTGGCCAAATTAAAGGCGAACATGAAAATATTTGTGGGCAACAGTTGCAAAAATTTGTAATTTTAGAAAATAATTGAATATTTTATGTGTGGCTGGGCCACCACACTCTGGGCCACTCTAGCAACGCATATCAATTTCATTTCCGCTCTAATATTTCTATACAATGTTCTGTGATTTATGCTCTTTATGGCAAATACATTTTTATTCACGCCAACAAATGTCTGGAACTTTGTAACAATATCTTTATTTGGCACTTCATGTTTATTTATCTTGTTAGCCGCATTGCCAAACACATCAGCCAGCCACGCCCCCAGCCGCCCTTTGAATCATATAAATTAATCAATTGCAGACACACACACACACAGTACATTCGCCCTCTGGCAAATATTTGTCACATCTGTATAAACTTCGTACAAAATGCTGAATGTTCGAGTATGTGGTCCGGCTATGACCCCGAAACGAGTCAGTTGGCCATCAAAGCTGCAGCTCAGCTGTCAATATAAGTCGTCCGTCCCTGTCACCGCCATGACAGACAACATCGCAAATATACCAACACACACACACACACACACACACACACACACACACACACACTATGCACACCACATACGTGTTCTCTGGCCCGCTTGACTGACTGATGCTCGCTGTTGGCTGTCTGTTGTGTGCTCGTCTATAAATCATGTTAATTACGTTATAGCAAATAATTTGCCTGCATTTCCACAAAGCACACACACATATATACACACACACACACTCACACACACATGCACAGCTGCGAAACTAACATGGGCAACTCAGGCGTCAGGCGTCAGGCGTCAGGCGATGCCATCCATCGTCGGCAGTTGCCAGTTGGCTCACATCTGTAATGCATCGCTTATTTGCTTGTTGTCATGCGGCTCAGCAATATTTGCGGTTGGTCTGAATCAGCAAACGTAGCAGCGAGCGAACGAGTGAATGCGCGCTGCTGCCAGTGTTGGTTAATGCTGTGCTGGAACTAACAACATTTTTCATCCAATATTCCAGTTGGTGGGCTTAAAATATATTTGCATGGGCTTCACAGCAAATACGTGCTGCAAGCAAACCAGTGTTGTACAACGTCATAAGTCAAGTGCGTAGAGGCTGTGATTGCGAGCTTTTATTGTTCAAAGCGGTCATTGAATGCGATGAGTGCAATATGTTCTAATTTACAGCATTCATTTAAATTTTTACAATTTTATTGTCGTTTTACAACACTAATCACTCATTTTTGACTGCAAGACTTTTACTAATATACTTTTTTAATGAGCTATTTAAGGAAATAAGTCTAACATTTTATATAACTTAAAATTTTCTACTATAACCAAAATTTTTACTTGGCGTTATCTAACACTAGAAGCGCATTACGCGAAATCTATGCTGCTTAACTTGTAGTGTGCGTACTTTTCATTTTATGACGCAGATTACAAGTTGTGACTTACAATATCTAATCGAGCATTATTTACAACATTCAATGGTCGTTTTACAACACTAACAACAAATTTAGTACACCAAGTCTATTGATCTACCTATTTATGCAACTTAAGCAGCTATTCACGTCTATCACTTTTTATAGTTTCAACTTACAGTGAATATACAACACTCCCTTTTCTCTTTCCGTTTTCTAACACTGCAAACCCATTTCGTACAAGCTATGCTATTTTACTGTTATCATGCATGCCACTCATTGAGAAATCAGTAAAATGTTGGTAAATTGTGAATTCAACTGCATGTAAGAGGCAAGAGCTTTTGTCGTTTTACAACACTCTATACTGATTTTGTACACGCTGTAGTCAAGCAGTAAACAAGCGAACTCATTACAACTTTTTACCACACTTTTTATCTTTACCTGCTGTAAATGAAAGCAGTGTGGAGATTGTAGCAGGCGTTTTACAACACTGCACACAATACACTGATTTCAGGGCACGTTAGACACTATGACAATCAGCTGAAGTGTACAGCAATTGTCAGCTCGGAACTTTGTTTGCGCTCACTTAACTCTTAATGTGGGGCCTCCGTTGGCTGCCTGGCCGCCTGGCCGCTGGCAGACCCATGGGACATACACTAGAACTAGGATGATGTATATGTTTTGGGGGGGGTAATAGCAGGGAGATGGAGTGAGCGTGAAAGAGTGCGCACTGTGCCCTGGTTTAATTGAGTTTGCCGCAAGCAAATAGCTCGACTGACAGTTGAAGTTGCAACTTTAAGCACTTGCCCGCAACCGACGAAGAGCAACACCGAGTACTCGACCAAGTCCTTTCGGCTATTGTACACACTTGTGTACCCTGTAAGTTAAAGTAGTATGTGTGTGCTTATGAAGCTAAATTTAGGCCAGAGTTGAATTTTACATTGAAGTACATTTGACTGGCTTACGAATAGTTAAGTGGGACTGCTAGTTATTGCCGATGTATGTATTATTTATATAATGTGCATGTTAGATATAGATATCTTACCTAATGCTCATAAAGCTAGTTCATGTATAAGTTATATAGTATGCAGGTTAGGTATAGATATTTTACATATTATTTATTTTAAGATCTTAAAAACACCACTTCTTTCCTAGATATCTCCAAACAATTAGTGCAAAATAAATAGTATTCTCAGTGTATTTTTTTCTGCACCACTCGTAATATTACAGAAAATGAATAATAGTTTTCTATATCTGTCAGCTTTTATAGCGATTTTTTGACCAGATAGGCAAGAATCAATCTAAACTTTAATCCTGGATATTTCCTGCTGAAATAATACTTTATATATGCTCAAAATATACTATAATAGTTTTTTCGTAAAGAATGTGGTCTAGGAAAAAAAAAATTGGAAGTGTGCTTGTCAAATGGAATGAGATATTCACAATTTAATTTGAGAGCGCTATACTAATGGCTTATTTTTAGAAACCCTATTTAAAAGAACTTGTGCTTCTTTTTTTATATTTTCTAAAAAGATGTAGAATTTAGTTTTGCGAACAGGGTTCAAAAGAAAAATAATAAAAAAGTTGAAAAATATATATATATATAGAACAGAGTTTAAAGAAACAAGTTTTAGTACTTTAAGGGGAACATGAAGAGTTCGCTATTCTGATGACGCGTAGTGTATATTAAAAAAAAAAAAGAAATTGAAAAGCAGCTAAAAATATATATTCAGCATACAGCTGTCCCATGTCGATCCTTACTAACCCCTCCCCCAAGAACATACATAAACTAATAAATTATCTAAAATATTGCAGGACATATAACCTAATTTAAAATCATTAATTCAAACTAAAAAGATATAAATCATAGACACAAATGTAAATAAAAATGTAAATATGATAGACAAGCCGAAGGCCTCAGCAGCCAGCGCTTTAGTTGTTAAGTTAGCTCATAATCTTAATTATAGTTAACTGTTATAAATAAATAAATAAAATATATTCAGCATAGCATTCAAATATTAATTTTACTACTTGTAGGGTATTAGAATGTCGACTACATCTTAGGCGCCCATTTTACTAGTTTTTTTTGTTATTTGTTAAACAGACAAGTGGCTGTCATAAAGCGGGGCCACATAGTAGAAAATGGCCTCACGTCCAGATTTCCACACTCTAACAAAAAGTGCCTAGGCAAGAAGACAATGGCGATAGGCCATCATCATTTGGAGCATCGACACTGGCTGTCCACTTATTTGGTGGCCTACATATTTAACCATGTCGCCCCATTCACAAGGCAACACACACACACACACACACGCATACACACATACTTGTTGTCTATCTATGTGTGTTGTATGGTCGGTGGGCATCGTTTAATGCAGTGGAAAACTGATTTGACTGGACTGCTTCCGCTGCCCAATTTGCGGTCGAGTTTCTTTAGAAACTCTGTTGCCCACTTATGAGCATGTGTGAGTTGAAGCCTTGGGCTTTGGGTTTTTTTTTTAACTGCAACAGCCCGATCACGTTTTTGTTGTTGTCTCTCTCTCTGTGTGTGTGTGTGTGTGTGAGTGTGTGCTTTAAATTTATGATTTGCCATATGACTTTGAAAAGCGAAAAGTTCGTTGGCTTTGGCTGCGTC
This sequence comes from Drosophila hamatofila, assembly GCA_035045345.1. Classification (NCBI taxonomy): domain Eukaryota; kingdom Metazoa; phylum Arthropoda; class Insecta; order Diptera; family Drosophilidae; genus Drosophila; species Drosophila hamatofila. The sequence goes on along the minus strand of JAWNPA010000039.1, from coordinate 15,456,891 downwards.
TTTGGGGTCGCGCTGTTTGCCTTTGCCGTTTTACTATGCCACCACGTCTTTCAGATTCATCTTTGTGTTTGCCTTCGTTTCGCTTGACATTTCACTTTTACCATTTTCACAATATTTTTCTGGTGTTCTTCTTTTTTCTTTACATTTTTCTTTTCTTTTCTTTCGTTTTTTTTTCTGTTGCCCCTTTTGCTAACAAACATATTCTTTTTACTTTTTTTTTCTTTATATTTTATATATATGTATATATATATATTTATTTTTGCTTTTGTGGCCTGTGGTTTGCTTGTTGAGCAAAGGAGTTGTTTGTCATGCATGCACAGGACGAGACGGTCCTGATGCTGGCACATTGAGTTATCAACAAGAACCTCAACAGTAATCGTCCTACAGTGCAGCCTGCCATCTGAGGGCTACAAAAATAATGTGCTTACATTTAAATATTTAATGAGCTGCTCAGCTAAGGCTTTAAGCATCAAATTTGCTTTAAGTGTTTCGATTTAGTGGGGACAAATTTTCCAATTTATATGTATATAATTTATATATGTGGTATTTATTTAAACTTTAAAAATATATAAAATATACATAAAATTACATTATAAAATAAAATACAAATTAATATTTTTTGTAACTATCTCTTTTTACTTTTTATTATTAAGCTATATTTTAAATTATTTCATAATAATTTGAATTATTAATAAACACTAATTATTATAAAAAACTTATTATAATTTATTTATAAAAAATTTTAAAAAAAATAGTATTAAATATAACATTTTTGTTCATTTTTGTCTTTTTATAATTTTCTTTTAATTTTTTCATTAGAATTTTTCTAAAAAAAAAAAAAAAGATTTCAATAATTTTTTTTTTGTCATTATATATTTCAAAACATACAAAATTATTTAAAATGATATTTTTAATTTTTTTATTATATTCAATTTGTTATTTAATAAGTTCAAACTATGAAATATTTTTTAATAGAATAGTTTTTTGTTTTTTTTTTTTTTGTCTTTTTATTACATTATATATTATATTATATATTTATGTTATATTATTTAAGTTAGTTAAAATCAAAAATATTTATATATTTTTTTATCTATTTAGTTTTTGTTTTTTTTATAATAATTATTTATTTATTTTATTTATTTTATTTTTTTTTTTTTTTTGTAATTAGTATATGTTTTGAATTATTAATTCATATTAAAAACTTAACAAATTAATATTATTAAAATAATATTTAATACTTGTTTCATCGCCTATTTTGTACTAAATATTTTCAGCAATACAACGTATAATAACAATTTTTCTGCATTCGTTGAAGCGCAATATATATTTATATAAAATAAATATTAAAATGTTTTCAAAGTATTTAAAAACATATGTATTTTTGATATATTTTGATGTAAATATTTTATATTTTGTTGTTTACCATTTATTTTCTCCCAGACTTTGCTGTAATTGAATATGCTCTGTTCTCCTTATAGGGCATATTGTAGATAGGTCTGAGCTCTTGCTATCAGTTGCTTTTATGTTTTTAATTATTTTCTTCTGCCTCACTTGAATAACTTCCGCTGCCTGCCTGGCTGCTCGCCTGCTGTTGCTGTTGCCTGAGCGGCCCCCTTTGGCCTCTTTTTGGTCTTGAATGCTTTGTAATTTTTGCGGTTTTTAAGCCTTTGTGGGGGGATGGGTGAATGGGTGGTGTGGGTGGAAGACCCGCACCACCGTTTTTTTTGGCCTTGGTCACAGCCCCCTATATCAATAATGTGGATTTTTTGGGCTTGCCAGTTGCCGGCTGTCAGTCTTTTGTTGTTTCTGTTGCACTCTATTGTTGTTGTTGTTGTTGTTGTTGTTGCTGCTGTTGTTGTTGTCACGATTTAATCTTTGGCTGCTGTGGATAATTGCGGGCTTAAGCATGCGCATAAAAGTCATTACGCTGACTGCCGCAAAACGAGCAATTTAGATTTATTCTAATTAGTGGCCCAGTAGAGGCAACAGCAGCAACAACAGCAACAGCAGCAACAGCAACATTTCAAAAGCTAATCAAAGCTTTGGTTACAAACGGAAGCGTGTCTTGAAAAATGTCGCATCTTAAGCGATGTAGTTGCCTGGAAAATCTCATTGAAATCGACAGCAGCTGTTCGCATTTAGATTTTTCTGTTCGCTCTGCTCTTTCTCTCTTTCTACTTTTTTTCATTTCTGCTTTTACTTGCATACACTTCAAGAAAGTATTATAAAATTGACCTCAACTGTGTTTCGTCTTAAAGAAAATATGTGTTCCCTTAGCTATGAGTTGTTGAAAGCTTAGTTGAGTTAGCTAGGGGACTTTTATCTGGATCCAAAGTAATAAGACTTTAGCTACTTTTGACTTCAATTAGATAAAAGTTTGTTGTATTGCTATTAGAGTAAGTCATATTACAATTTAAAGTTTTATATTCCAAATAGAAATTGGCTTATGAATTCTAAATTTTGCCCATTGTATGTCCCATGGCAAACAATTTCAAGTATTTTATGCCTTAGTCTAATATAATTCTGTTTTGATTACAATATGATATATGCAGAGCTGCTCAACTGCAAAGGCTGGACTTCTTTTAAATGTTTGACAACTTATATCTGACAGAACAAATTTAAATTAAATAAAAAATTAATAAATTAATTACACAATTTCTTGTCTGTAAATTTCAATAAAATATGATTTTCCGTAACTACCACAAATTATAAATATCGCAGTTAAAGTAAATAGTTAAAATAATAAAGTAAAAGTAATAGCTAACCTCTGTTTGTAATAATTGTATCAATATATTATTGTATCAAAAGCTTTATATGATAGTTAAAAATGATCAAGGGAAATAAAACACAAAAAATACAAATAAATAAATTTTTTTAAATAATAATAATAAATATAGGATAATTTTTAATGTATGATATTCCATTTTCTTTTTTTTTTTTTTTTTCTTGGTCAACTTAATAGGTTTGACAGCTAAAATCAATTTTTTTTTTAAATTAAATAAAAAATTTCAAGCAATTAATGCCACAATTTTTTCAATACTTAAAATGTAGTCTATACCCTCCTTTATTCGTAATAATATCGAGTATAAGCCCTGGTAAACAATTGAAATCATTTTTTAATTTCACTGAGAGAAATCTTTCATATATATAATGTCTGTTAGGGTATTTGCTGTTCAACTGATGACTGTCTTAGCATCATCCACTTTATTTCATTGCCATTCATGCCTCATAGCTGCGCACTCCAAGAATTCGCACATTTTATTTTTTAAATCTCCACACATTTCCGTTCGCGCATAATTTGTCTTCATGGAATTTATACTCCGCTTAAGCCTGGGCAATTCATATAAATGTTCAACAAATTAACCGACTATAATTTAAACAAACAAAAGCTTTCTTTATGCTGCCCGTATCAAGCTCTTATAGCTGTCAATATATATATAATAAAGGCATAGTAAAATTATCGAAACTCTTTCGTTTTTCCTATGGCTATATTCCATTTTACAAAAACAAACTCAATGACTTGAATCTATGAAAAGGAATATGCAAACATTTTTGCAACCTCTATCAGCATCTACAGCACTGCTAATTTTGTGAACACAGCTGTATTCACATATATAAATATTTATATATAAAGCATATTATTCATTCCACGCTTACTTTATAAACATATGTTTTATTAATGATATTTGTTATACCTTGTTTTTAATTGCTTGATTTTTATTACAGTATGATTTTGATATAATTTAATTATATGCTTTTGCACGGCGCAGCAATCTGTTTATATATGTGTATATAATTTGATATACTTGTATATATATATATATATATATATATATATATATATATATATATATCTGCCTTATCTGAGCTTAAGCGGCTTTGTTTCAGCTCTGTCTTTATATTGAGTGGCGTTTCGTGGCTTTGGCTTGGCTTCGTTTGGCTTGGCTAATGATTTCGCTGCCATGGCATGGTTTAATCTTTTCGTTTTGCCTTTGCGTCTACGGCGTATTCGTTGCGTATACGCAATGGGAGTCACTTTGTTTCAATATGCATGCCACGCCTCGCCGCGCCCACACATGCCGGCAACGGGGCTCAAAGTCACTTAACCAAATAAATTTTCAAAAAAGTAAAAAAAAAAAAGAAAGAAATACCACGAAAGCAAAGAGAAAAAAAGAGAGCAGCGCCGCTTGTGGTTGTTGTTGTTATTGTTTGTTTGTCTGCTGTGTTTGTTGTTGTAGTTGTTGTTGTTGTTGCTGTTGCTCAAGTATTTATTTTGCCTGAGTGCGCTACAGTTTTTAAGTTTGTTTGCGCTGTGTTTGCAGCGAGGCTCAAGGCACAACTTGCAAATATTCATTACAAACAAACACACTCACACACTCACACACACACGCACACGGACGCGCACACACACTTAGCGGAGTTTGGCGGGGCAAACGAGAGAGAGAGAGAGGTTAGCATAATGCCATCCCACTCACACTGACAGCTATCTACTGGGTGAACTTAATGTGATTAAAATTGTATGGCTGCTGCTGGCTGCTGCTGCTGCTGCTGCTGCTGCTGCTGCTGCTGCTGCTGGCTGCTGCTGCTGCTGCTGCTGCTGCTCACTGAAGTTTGTATTGCCACCTTGACGCTCTGCACTTTCACCTATGCCATGCCCAGCGCCCAGCGCCCATCGCGACCATCATGTGCACACTGGCATATTATAAGAACATGAAGTTCACGTTAATGTTAAGAGCAAGCAACAGCAACAACAGCAGCAACAGCAGCAGCAGCAACAGCATCACCCAGCAGTAGCCTTGCAATAAAAGCAAAGTATGGTGACGGGCCACGCCCCTCCTCGCCCGCGCCCCTGGCTTAACTAGTGCGAGTTGGCAAACAGCAGCCGCAGCTTAAAGTAGCAAATTTATTTTTGGCATTTCTTGATTTTATGTTGCGTTTATTTTGCGATTGCGCATACGCCGCGATTGTCCCAGACGCAATGCCCCAACAGCAGGAGGAGCAGGAGGAGCATTGTTAAGACTCCGCTTAATGGATGCTTAAATAAAATTTTAAAGCATTTCAAATTTAGTGTCGAGTTTTAGTGTTTGTCATTAGTGTTTTGGCAGGCGTTAAATATTTAATGCTCTCGAGACGACAAGCCGAGGGGTAGGGGGGGCGAGGTTTTCCTGGACACGCAGCGAGCAACATGTTATGAACAGCTCTTTGCAACTTTGCAACAAAGTGTTTGTGTTGCGTATAATTAATATGGCGCTGGGCTGTGGCTTCAGTTGGCTCTAGCTGCCGGCGAAATTGACGGAAATGTTTGCGATACTTTTGATCTGGCCAGCTGAAGAAGTTGCAGCTGGCAGCGCGTGTATTATATACCAATTTGGCGAAAGCTTTCTTCTTCTGCCTCTTCTTGGAATTATGGCAGCTCCTATGCCAATATTGCGCGGAGGCTAGCTTTTTAGCTTTGGGGCTTGAGCAACAACTTACTTGATTTACAGTTTGCTTCGACTTTGCATTGAGTTGAGCTGAGTTGAGTTGAGCTGAGCTGAGTTTAAGGATGAGCTGCCATGGCACAGACTCATTTTTTGCTAACTTTCCCCTTGCGTCTTCCACGTTGTGTATACGCAATGTGAATCAGTTTGTGTTTCAACATTTGACGAGCACACGTGCCTGTTGTAGGCGTTGTTTGGTTTGGCTTGGAAATGTGAAACAAATTAAGAATTTCGTAATAAGCATTGGACGACAATTGAATTATCCAATTCTAATTACTGGCGGAAGGTGAGGCAGCTGTCGCTTATGTGACTTTTCCAAGCAGCGCACATGGAATTGATGAAGCACAGCAGCCAAGAGACAAGATCTTCTTTATAGCTGGAAAGTCTCGTTCGTTGTTGACGTCTGTTGTTATTAAGAACTAGAAGCTCGATTCCCTAGTGCTAGCTCGCATTTATGATTTACTTTTATATTATTTAAAAATATAAAATATAAAATATAAAATATAAAATATAAAATATAAAATATAAAATATAAAATATAAAATATAAAATATAAAATATAAAATATAAAATATAAAATATAAAATATAAAATATAAAATATAAAATATAAAATATAAAATATAAAATATAAAATATAAAATATAAAATATAAAATATAAAATATAAAATATAAAATATAAAATATAAAATATAAAATATAAAATATAAAATATAAAATATAAAATATAAAACATAAAATAGAAAATAGAAAATAGAAAATAGAAAATAGAAAAATAGAAAAATGTAAAAATATAAAACAAATAAATACAAATAGAAAAAATACATAAATAATCAAATATAAACATTTAAACTCATAAACTCATAAACAAGTAAACATATAAAAATATATAATACAAAAAAAAGAAAAGTAGAAAAATAAGAAAATTGAAAATTTCCACTTTTAAGCAGCAGACTGAACCTTCTACCATGGGGTATGGGTTGATTGGCCATCCACTAGCAAATGCAGTAAAAATTACTTAAGCCATACCAAAACTTTATCAATAGCTTTAAAAGTAGCTCAAAGTTCTTGCTATGACAATTTCAGCATAATATTTATAATTGGAAAGTAAAATCAAGCGGAGGCCAAGTTTTTGAGCCAAGCATGGCACACACACAGAGAGAGAGACACACACATATACACTCCAACACATATGCACACTGAAAGCCACACTCAATTGGCAATGGCATGTGAGAAAAGCCAATGGCAAGAGCACAGCGAGAAACGTAACTAGAAATACAACCGAAAACCAGATGCAAATGCCGAGATACAAATGCAAAATGCAGATGTGGCAATAGAAGTGGGATGCGGCGGCGATGACTATGGCTGAATGGCTATTAAATACACGAGGGAAGCTACTTTTAACCCAAATCTGCGGGCATAAAAGCCGGCGACGGCGACGGCGACGGCGAAGGCAGCGGCAACGGCAACGGCAACGGCGGCCAAAGGAGCAGCCAGAGAGGCCAGGCCACACATGAGCACAAATAATGCAGTGATGCAGCGGCCATGATGGCCATGTGGAGCACTGCCAAAGCCGGCAAAGAAATGGGAGAGTGTGTGTGAGAGAGAAAGAGTGAGAGAGTGAGAGAGATGGCGAGAGGGAGCTGGCGACAGCGACACTTGTCTGACAGTGGCAGCAGCCTGGCAGGCGTCATCCGGGTGCAGATACGGCTAAGCGTACACAGCTCAGCTGAATGCCAGCTGCAGTTGAAGGCACTTTGGCAACAGCAGCAGCAACGGCAGCAGCAGCGACGGCAGCAGCGACGTCGGCGTCGCATTCAGATGCACACATGTTTGGGCGTGATTAAGCTGCAATTTTTATACAATATTTACACAGTGTGTGGGCGCATTAAGAATTGTACTGGCGGGTGGGTGGTGCAGCCAGCGGGTTTCAATTCTAGCTGTCCCGTGCCACATAATGACATTCATGCACACAAGTTGCAAATGCCGCAGAGCAGCGCAGCGTGTCGCGTCGCTGTGGCGGCTTCTCCATATAATACAGATATTACAATATGCGGATTATTAGGCATTATGCATGTGTATATCTATATCTTCCCTGTGAATGTGTGTGTGTATGTGTGTGTGTGTGTGAGTGTTATTGTACTAACAATTTCTATTCATAAACGCTTGTGTGTGTGTGTGTGTGTGTGGGAGTGTCCGCATGTGTGTGCGTGGCATGCAAATTTATTGTGTACTTCGCAGCCAAGCCAGCGACGTTTTCATTTTGATTTTGCTTTTGCTTTTGCTTTTACTTTGGCTTTTTGATAGGGATTTACATTTTGCATTGGCACGTGGAGTGTTGAAAGCCGTGTGGATTTTGGGTATTGGGATTTGGGTGCCAAGGTTGTATGTGTGTGTGGGTGTGTGTGTGAGTGTGTGTGTGGGTGGGTGTGGCTTTAATGCCTGGCTGTCATTAGCATTGCATTTGTTATGCCTGCTCTATGAAGACACATTATCAACACGCCCAAAATCCATGCAGGGTGGATTAAACACAGCTCAACGAAGTGGCACAAATTGAATGAAAACGATTTAGTCTCTCATATGAAGACCCAAGTCTTGATACTACTGCTAAGTAATATGATGGTAGATATCTTGCCAATAAAAGTAACTGATATAAAAACTGTCTGGAAGCAATCTTTAAGTATACAAATGTATATAGTTTTATTGAATAAAAACATTTAATTACTAGGTTAGGCAAAAGAGATTTCTTGAGCAGCATTAAATAATTTTTCTATGGGGTTTAGGTCTGGACTTTGAGCAGGCCACTTCATTATAAACAGTTTATGATTCTCTAGCCAATTCTTGACGATTTTCGCTTTGTGCTTGGAGTCAATGTCCTGCTGAAACACGACTTCATCCTTAGAATACGCACTATTTTCCTCAAAAAGCTGATAGGTGGCTCTTCAAAATATTCAGATAGTCTTCCTTCTTCATAATTCCATCGATCTTAAGCAGCGGGTCGATGTTCCACCATGTGAAGCAGCCCCATACCATCAGGCCACCTCCGCCTTGCTTCATGGCCATTTTGACCTGATGCTTTTGCAGCCTTTCCTGGTTTGCGGTGCCAATAATACTCCTTTCCGTCAGAGTGGGAGCGATTTGTTTTGGTCTCAACCCTCTCTGCACCTATATTTCAGATAGAACTGCTTTATGAACAAACATACCATATTTATTTGCACTTCTCACAAGGGCGCACAAAAGTAGGCAACACTTTTAAATCTTTGGCATTAAGCTCTTTGCGGTTCGTTAATGTGCATTATGTGCACGCACACACACACACACACACACAAACACACACATATTGGTCGACTTATTTATTAATTTCGCCACTTAAGACTTTAAGTGCCAACAAATGGCAAATAAATTACAATTACATAGCAAATAAATAAAAACAACCCGGAGAATTACTCTTAAAAAATGATATCATTAAACAAATGAAAAGTGTCACAGCAAATAAAAGAGCTAAATTGTTGTTATTAATTAAGTGGCATTAACTGCCGCCCATTTCAAATCCGATGTGGACAAACAGAAAACCCGCAATCTGACACCAAACACCAATCAAAAGTAAAGCAGCAGCAACAGCAGCAGCAATAGCAGAAACAGCAATACAAATACCAATGCCAGCAATTTCAATTCCAATGACATTTTATACCATTTAATTGACATTTTTTCCACACATTTTTCAGCTGTAATAAAGCTGGGCGTGGTCAGTGTCAGTTAGTAAAATATTTGTGCTCTCTAAATATTTATTCTGCCTATCTAATTCTTTATCTCTATTTGTCTCTCTTACACTCTCCCTCTCTCACACACACACACACACACACTCTCTCTCTCTCTCACACTCACCCACTGCGTGCTTTAACAACCACATAGCTGTTAGCAAAATGTTTCCATACCACAAAAATTTGATTTTAATTTGAATTTGATATGCGAATCAGCTTTTGTAATTGAACATTTTTCGTTAAATGTTATAAAAAAATCATTTTTATTTAATTATTGTGGTTTGGTGTCAATTTTTTTTTTTTCTTTTTAATGAAATATAATTCTAAAGCTTAGCTATCTCTATTTATAAATTTCAATGTGGCTTATTTTAAGGTCTATATTTCTATATCAAATCAATTAGATCAGCAAAACTTGTTGAGCCTAGTTGTAAAAAAGCAGATATTCGATAGATTATTGATTGATCGGAAACGAAAATAAAATGAAATAAATATTATAAATTAATAAAATGAAATAATATAATAAATAAATAAAAAAAAACATAAATTACATAAAAATAATGTATAAAAATAAAAAATAATTCAAAATGAAAATAAAAAAAATAATAATAACAATAAACAAATTGACAAAGTAAAAAAAATTAAATATATATGCATACATATGTACAAAAAATCAAATAAATTAAAAACGATATATAAATAAGTCTAAAAAATACAAAAATATATATATGTCCAAATAACAAAAAATTAACAAATAAAAAGTTAATATTGTAATGCTAACAATAAACCTAAAAAATAAATAAAAGTAATAAGTATACTAAATACTTTAAATAAATAAAAAACATGGCATACTATAAATAAACTAAATACAAAATTTTAAATTAAAAAATAAGTTATATAAATTTAAAAGAATAAAAAATATATATATATAGTTATGAAATACCAAAACTTATATAATACTTGCAATAAAACTAAAAAAATATATAAAATATTAAATTATATAATATTAAATAATTATAATAAAAAATAATTTAAGTGAATAAAATAAAAATAAATATAACTAAAAAATAAAAATAAAATTAAATAAATAAAAAAAAAACATTTTTTATATACAATAAAAAAAATCTTAATTAACATGAATTTATATTGTTAAGTCAAAGCATTATTTTTATTTATTTATTATTTATTATTTTTGCCCAATTTGCCACGCCTCCAGCCAATGTTACTCACTAATTTAAACAATTTACTAAACGATGGTCAGCATGATGAGCTTATATTGATTATTGAATAATCAGGAGTAAAGAATATTTTGCAATTCGTAATTTTGTAATTGCGATTTGCATGTCAAACGATTTAGATATTTGCCCTGGACAATCACTGTGGACGCATTTGTCATATATGTAATTATGATGACTAATTCATGTCGAAGCCAATTTAATTTGTGCACTCACTTTGTCTACTTTTTGCATCCAATTTGTAAATTGGTAATGGGCCAAATATCGTTGGCGAACATCAATCTATTTGCGATTGCAACGCAATTTGCACTTATCATCCGTCTCTCTGCGTGTGTGTGTGTGTGTGTGTGAGTGTGTGTGTGTCTGTTCGTGTGTGTGTGTGTGTGTTATGTTATTCATAAAGCAATGCCTCTGATAGTTAGTCTGCTGCTGCTGCTGCTGCTGCTGCTGCTAGCTTTGCACAAACATTTGTAATTTGAAACAGGCTCGTAAATAAAACAGACGCAAATGCATTGGCAGCTGGCTAATTAGCCAGCAAATCCAGCAATTGAGCAACCAAACAACTGCCATGGATCGTAATGCTACAGTATCAGATGGCATTATAGCCAGCCGAGAGTCAAATGAGTTAACACCCAAGATGTGAGACGAGCATAAGCAGTCGACAGAGCAGAGCATATGGTTTGTTAGCAATACGAGAAGTGTGGAATGAGAATGAGAATGAGAATGAGAATAAGAATGGGAATGAGACTGAGACTGAAACTGAGACAGAGAAAGAGACAGAGACACAGACAGAGACAGAGACTGAGACTAAGACTAAGACTGAGACTGAGACTGAGACTGAGACTGAGACTGAGACTGAGACTGAGACTGAGACTGAGACTGAGACTGAGACTGAGACTGAGACTGAGACTGAGACTGAGACTGAGACTGAGACTGAGACTGAGACTGAGACTGAGACTGAGACTGAGACTGAGACTGAGACTGAGACTGAGACTGAGACTGAGACTGAGACTGAGACTGAGACTGAGACTGAGACTGAGACTGAGACTGAGACTGAGACTGAGACTGAGACTGAGACTGAGACTGAGACTGAGACTGAGACTGAGACTGAGACTGAGACTGAGACTGAAAATGAGACTGAAAATGAGACTGAAAATGAGACTGAAAATGAGACTGAAAATGAGACTGAAAATGAGACTGAAAATGAGACTGAAAATGAGACTGAAAATGAGACTGAAAATGAGACTGAAAATGAGACTGAAAATGAGACTGAAAATGAGACTGAAAATGAGACTGAAAATGAGACTGAAAATGAGACTGAAAATGAGACTGAAAATGAGACTGAAAATGAGATTGGGAATGGGAATGGAAATGGAAATGGGAATGGGAAAAGGAATAGGAATGAGAAAAGAAAGAAAAAAAAAAAGAAAAGAAAAAAAGAGCCAGCATGAGAAACTGGAGAGAAGAAAGAGAAAGAAAAAGAAGAAGAAAGAGAAATAGAAAGAGAGACAGCATAAGAAGCTGGACAGAAGAAAGAAAAAGAGAAAAAACAGAGAAGACAAAAGTAAACTGAGAAAGAAAGTAGATTAACAGAGAGTTAACTCTCTAACTTAACATTTATTCACAATATGCCAAAACTCTAAACGAATAGACTCTATATAAAAACATTTCCAATTACAGGGTATCATAAAGACAAACATTCGCAATTACACAGTGCAAAATCGTAATTGATGTCCAAGCAGATATAGATTTTCGTGCAACGTTCCATCAAATAATTTCAAATCCACAAGCATATTGATACGGTCATCTAGCTAAGTGCGGGCCAATATGTGTGTTGTCTGTGTGCTTTATATGTATATATATATATGTGTGTGTGTGTGTGTGTGCTTGTGCATTGATGCCACATTCATTATATGGAATGCCTGCCAGCTGGCAGGCCATTGTCGATGCAGCCGCCAGGCGGATTGGCAGCCCGCAACTGTTATTAAACATTAATTTATGCATTACTAGACCGCTTAAATTAATCAGTAAATTGCATGCACACACACAAATACAAACACACACACACACACACACACACACACATAGACATGGACATCCTTAGGGACAATGGCAATCAATACTGAATACTTAAAACAAATTAAATTGCCACAAAAGCTGTTTGCTATTTGACAGTCCCTTTATTTATGAAATACATTTCTGCTTTTGTTCCCTCATTATTGGTCATCAGCAGCAGAGAATCAGGTTAAATCCGACTCCATTCGAAATGCCAGAATTAAAGCTGAAAATCGCTCGAATATAAAATGCATTAAAAGTGATTACACATAAAAGTTTGAGTCGGGCCATTTCAGTTGGCCATTTTATAGGCCACTTTAAGCCCCACATACTTGATTATTTTTTTATGTTTGCGAGAGAGACACTCTAGCTGCACTTTCCGCAAGGCTTTAAGCAGCGATGCATTCTTCTTTTTTTTTTCTTTTTTTTTGCAGAGGATTATCAAGAATTTCTTTGTTGCAATCAGCAGCCTCAAAGCTCTCTCAGTAACTAACTGCAATGCCCCAAGGTTCACGAGGCACTGGCCTCAATATTGCTGCAGCTCAACAGCAAGAAGAAGAAGAAGAACAACAAGTGTTGTTGCCGCTGCCATGTTGGCAAACTCTGCATTTCCATAGCTCTCTTCAAATATCTCGAATGCATAGAAATTCGATCTGGCCATAGCCAAATGGATTTTTTTTTTTTGCTTAGATAGTGATTGAAGTAAAAGTTAAATTGATACTTGCCGCTGCACTCACTACGTTTTATATCTCTGCTTTGGTGTTGAAACAGGCTTAAGCTGTAAATTTGATGACTGTAACTAAGGCAGTATGCGATGGTGAACTACGCCAAAGCAGTCAGCGGCATATAAATACCTTGATGTTGCTCTAGACAGAGAACTTGCCTTTGGAGAACATGTCACGTCTTAGGTTTAAGCACAAAGGAAACTCTAGTATGGTCAGCATCTACTAGAGTATCCTAACTCTTCTGATATGTCATCTAGATGTATGGCATTGCAGCCAAGATTAAGCTAAATAAACTGAGGTGAAAGCCTCTGGGGTCACTTGGTATATCGTAGCTAGGGATATTGATATTGCTAAAAATTGCATACAGATTTCATTCAATCAGCCAATTAGATATATAGGTGCTGCAGCTCAAACTGCAGAAGTCTTAGTCGCCAACAGCCTCAAGACCTAAAGACTAGAATTGAAGACAGAATCAGAGACAGAATCCGAGCGACTTGATCCTCATCTTAGCAATCTGGCTACGTATCCCAAAGAACTGCTAGCCCCCGACGCCCCACCCTTAACACCTATAAACTTAAAGATTAATACGAAGAGGGGAAAAACTTATTGAACAATTTAAAGCACAATAATCTGATATACCTAAATGTTATAAAAAATAAAGTGTCCCAAACAAAAAATAAATAAAAAAAACTTATTATATTTTTATTATTTTTAAAAATCTTGACGAAAATTTTACATAAATTACATATTAAATGTAAAAAATAACTACCATAAATAAAGCCACATTAAAAAAAAAAAAAAGAAGAAAACTATAACTATTTATTTTTTTATTTTTATTTTTTTTTTTTAATTTTTGATATAAATTTAATAAGAAATACATATTGAATATGAAAATCACTACCGAAATAGGTCTTGACGTAAGAGCTAACAAATATCTCCTTAAACTTTATCTGTGATAATTACAATCTTTTCTTCCCTAAGCTATGTATTTTTTGTTTATATAGCCCTAAAATATATACATACATGTTTAATGATTTTCAATTCAGATTGCGTTTTTTTTTTTGAGTATCAAAAGATACATTTTAAATATTTTGAATTAAATTTTAAAATACACAGAACTTTCTTTTGATTTGTATATGTCTAAATATAGTCTTTGTTATTATTATAAATTATGCACTTGTTTTCTCAATTTGATCTATAAATTTATATAATATATTCAACAGACAAACCAACTAATTGTATTTTTTCGACTTTAATCTGGACTCTTTACAGCCAAACCTTCGAAGACAGCGTACAAATAGTATTCTCACTTTAGGTAAGTGCTCCTCGCAGTAGTCATGCAAATGCGCTCGAAAGTATGCAATTTATAAGGGCGGCCGCAAAATAATCAAAAGCCGCCAGCAAGAGCTGGAGCTGGAGCTGGAGATGGAGATGGAGATGGAGATGGAGATGGAGATGGAGCTGGAGCCAAGAGCAACAGCAACAGCAACAGCAAAAGCAAAACAAAATTGTTATTCGTTCTGCTAAGCAATTTGATTTACCTGCCCAGAGCATAGATCAGGCTTAATCGTATTCCATGCGCCACGGCTCTGATGCAGTTCCGTAAGGTCAATTTAGTTCTTTTTTACGGTCAGGCAACTGCCTCCATGGCATTTTATTGTACGGCTTCTGTCAGTCTGTCGCGCGTCAGTCATTCAGTTCAGTCCGTCTAGCTGCCTAGCTGTCTGTCTGTCTCTCTGTCTGTCTGTCTGCCTTGGCCTTTCGCCCGCTTCGGCTCGGCTGAATGATAAATGGCCTGGCATTGCGGTTGTAGGCAACATTAAGCGTTGTTCAAGCGCCACAGATTGCAATTGTTGCCACTCCCCCACTCACTCTCTCTCCCACTCTCTCTCTCTCTCTCCCTCTCTCCCACTCTCTCTCTCTTCCTGCATCTGTCTCTGCACCGCCTTTCTAGCCAGCATCCATCCATTTACTAGCTGATTTTTTATGCGCTCCTCTAGCACTCGTCAAAGTTTTGCGGGCTGCTTTTTGTGCTGCTCCGGGAGCTGCGATTCTCTGACAGACAGCAACTTGTAATTTGTAATGCTCCGAGTACCGAGCAGCTCTGTTTGTTGTTTGCTGTTTGCTGCTATTGCTATAGCTATTGGTCTTGTTGTTGTTGTTGTTGTTGTTGTTGCTGTTGTTGCATCTACCGGTTAACAGTTACCATCTCGCTGCTACCATTTACTGCTGGCCAGGCCATGATTTTGAAATGAAATGCATTTGTAAACTTTTGCGCTGATTTAATGATGTTTCATAGAAGCGCTCGCAATGCGCCTTGAATGAAGCCACACTTCAAATACATTGCATCTCTCCATCTCCATCTCCATCTCTTATCTTTCTATAGCTGCAAAAGTTGTGTTGGCCTCACAGCATAATAGCTGCACAAATCTATCCTATTCCATTACTCCAAATGAAATTTTGGTCAAGTTATGACATGCTGTTTCACATTTATTACGAGAGTAAAAGCAAGCAAATTCATTTTTCTCTTGGCAAAATATTTGTACTTAAAGTGGAACATACCAAGAGGTATGATTTAAGGGAGCCGTACTTGATGGATATACCTAACATTTAAGCATGAGTAGCTTGCTGGAAATCAAGTTGCATCAATCTAGAAGTATTGGAAATGGAGAATGCAACTTCAAATAGGAAATATAAAAGCTTGCTTATATCAGCCACAATTTCCACTATTTTACTTGGAGCACATAATTTGTTGAAGAGTTCCCGCTTAAAGTATGCACAATTAAAAGTAGATCTAATGTAGAGTACTTGTAAGTGATATGCTTGTCCGCATATCGATGCAAATATGGGCAACACTGAATCTAGGCAAAGTAACCCATTCTTTGACATTCGCAGTCGTAATCTTTCTGTCTTGCTCCCCCCTCTCTCCCTTTTTTTGCGCGCTACCTGTCTCCTTTTGTTTCCTCACAGTTTCACTCTCAATCGTTCTCTAAAAGTCAATCTGTGTATTTAACTAGCTCATTGTGTCTGTCTCTCACTTCCTCCATATTCGGAATTTTCTCTGTCTCTCTCCCCATATATATTTTACTGTCCTTCTGTACCATTCATTATTCATTCATTCATTATTTTGCTCCCTCTCTCTCTCTCTCTCTCTCTCTCTCTCTCTCTCTCTCTCTGCGTGTCTTTCTGCCTGCTTATGTTTTTCAGGCTCATTTCCTGCCCCTCTCCCTATATTTATTTTACTGTTCTTTTGTACCTTTCATTGTTTTGCTCCCTCTCTCCATTCTCTTTCTCTTTTTTTCTCTCTATCTCTCTCTCTCTCTCTCTCTCTCTCTCACACTCACTGTCTCTTTTTCTCTCTCTCTCTCTCTCTCTCTGTCTCCTTCTCTACCTCTCTTTCTGTCTGTTAATATTTTTCTTGCTCATTCTCTACTTCTCCCTTCATACTTTCTTTCCCTCTCTCTTTGCCTCTCTTTCTGTGTGTTTTTGTTTTTCTTGCTCATTCCCTGCCTCTCTCTTCATACCTTTTTTCCACCTCTCTCTGCTTATCTTGCTGTCTTCCTATGTCTTTCCTTCCCATTCTCTGCTTCTCTCTCTATTAGTGTAATTGTAATTTGTCAGTAATTATTGTGCAACTCCCTAAGCCGTAAGCCCGCTTTTAATTCCCATTACTTCCAGCTTCCATCATTCATTCAATAGTACTCAATGCCTCAATTGTCTGTGAATGCAGCCAATAAGACGTAATCAAATTCCAATTGACGTGTTACATATACTCGCTGATTTTTATTTAATTTATTTTTTTTTCGAATTTTTGTTGTTGTTATTGTTGTGTATTATTTCATGAAAATTGTTCAATTTGCGCACATTCATTTAATTTGCGCATCTAATTAGGGCCAATTATGTAATTAAAAATAGCCTAAAAAGAAATATTTGCATCTATTCACATCAGCGTACACAAGTGCAAATTGTTATTAGTTCATTTTTTTGTTTTTTTTTTTTTTTTTTTTTTTTTTTAAACATGGTAATAATAATTTATGCAGGAACCGGACGCATTCTGCGCCGCATAATAAACGCCAATTAATTATGATATCAGCAACAACAACAACGACAAAAAATATAAACAGCTAGAAAGCGAACATTTGAAGGACTAGACTAAGAGGTACCCTAGGGATATTTGAAGATTCTTTATATGAGACTTTTTATACCATTTTTTGTTAAGATTCTGTTCTTTAAACAGGACAGAAGTTGAACTACTTTCCAGCCAAAATAGTCTTCATATATGACATTAACTTAACTAGCTCATTTTCATTAGGAACATCATGCCCCATACACACATGCAAACAGGGTATGCAAATTATAAAATCAGCGCCAAAGAAAAGCAACAACAAAATCTGTAAATTGCCCAATGAGATATGCAGTAAAAATAAACATGTTAAATGGTTTGCCATATGTAGATAAGGTCTATATACAGATGTTACCCCAAAAACAAGCGTTGCATAAAATATATATAATACATATATATATATATATATATATATATATATATGCGAGATATTGTATATAGTATATATTTATTTTGAAATAATGACAGCTGAAATATTGTGATGACTTTTTAATTAAATGCAACAACAACAAGCATACGAATGTTGTCAAAGCGTCGAAAGCAATTGGCGAATCTTATCAAAATTGCGGTCGAATTATGGTCAGCTATGTGTCAGCATTGCACCTGGGCCAACCAATGTGGCCAAAACTGTTGAAATAGGTTTTAAATTGGGCTTTGTGGTAAGCCAATGTTTGAAATTTATCAGTCTGGGGTTAGTCTCTCACTATTCTCTCTACTACTGTTGCTACTCTCTCTCTCTCTGCTATTACGACTACTCTCTCTCCCTCTTTCTCTCTCTCTCTCTCTGCTATTACGACTACTCTCTCTTCCTCTTTCTCTCTCTCTCTCTCTGCTGCTCTACCTCTCTCTCTTTGCTACTACTATTACTCTCTCTCTCTCTCTTTCTCTCTCTCTCTTTCTCTCTCTCTTTCTCTCTCTTTCTAAGATCGATCATTTTATCGACTTGAGTGAGAAAAGATCTGGTTTTCCACTGTGGCCAGGCTGAGATCTCTATGCAAACATGAATTTTGGACGAACCAGGGTACGAGCCAGTAATTTGGCGAATAACCTTCTTCAGTAGTGTCAGGAGCTTGTGTCGATTGCTTTTGGCTACGACTGCCCAGATTTGCCAGCTCTTGAGTTCCCAAATAAGCTAGATTCTAGAAAAAAGTAGGCTGAAATAGACAAAGATTTAATAATAATTAAAAAATATATTTATATATTTATATTATATAAATGGAAGAAATTTTGAAATGAGCTTTTATTCATTAATTTGTTGATATTTGATTTATTTTAATTTTGCAATTTCTGTTGGATAATTGGATAAGAAAAAATTTGTAAAAAAAATAAACTTTCCTCAACTGATAGATCTAGCCTGAAATAGGCCAAACTGGCAGCACTGCGTACCTCCAGAATGATGTGAGAGCGTTTGCTTGTTGCTAAGGGATTTGCTTTTGCTTTGGCAGTGTAGATAGCTGTGGCAGATAGCTGCAATTGCCAGAATGTTGGGGCTTGAAGGTGAATCTAGTTTGCTTACTGAGAGGCCCAAGTATTTCACAGTCCTGCTTTGTTCAAGGGGAATGTCATTGATACAAACAGTGGCGGTCGTCTCCTGTCTCAGTGTAAAGCAAAGGCTTATGCTGTTTGAGGCGCTGATTCTAATATTCCACCTGCTGGCCACTGGATGACCACAGGAACAGCAGTCCATAGACTCTGGGAGAACTTTTGCCGCCAGCCCATCCTAGTGGAGATCATCAGACACATATTGATATATTATCCCACAGCCTCAGGCATCAAAGTGACTCGTCAACCATAACGAATCGATGCCTCCCTCTACATCAACTCCAATTGCATTCTGACTTCATTGGAACTCTTAGCCTGAACATCAATTCTTCAGCAATCTCTGCAATGTTCAATAATTAAACGAATTCCAAAACTAAAATTTCTCTACTATTAATCAATCACAAATTTGAAATATGCTACAAAATCTTTCTGTGGCACTTTGCGAATTTGCATTCGCACACATTCCGAGTGTATGTTGACATATTACTCATACGCAGTGTTGACAGTCGCTGGCTGATTGGCAAACATGTTGACAACTCACATGCCGCTGTCACGGCCATCGCCCAGTTATTAGCTGACTTTGAATTTCGTTTGGCCGAAGAAGAAGAAGAACTTCTGCACACACACACAGATTTTCATTTCGGCTTACCCAAAAAAAAAGAAAAAAATGAAACAAATCGACGTTTTATGGCCAGGCCATCAAGCAGCCACAAACTATGCTGCTGGCCCCTAGCACAAATACATTCACATTCTATAAAACACGCTCTGTGTGTGTGTGTGTGTGTGTGTGAGACTTGGGTGCTTGCCATGAGCTCGCCATCGTTTTGCTGTTTGCTGCTGGCTGTTGGCTGTTGGCAAGAGTTCTAATTTTTCAAACCACAAAATAAAAAACACATTTCTTATTACAAATCGAGCGACGGAGCGTGCCAAAAAAATATGCTACAATTCTCTCTTCGACTCACAGCGAAAACAGTGAACCAAACACGCCCACTCCCCACGCCCAATGCCACTCACACTCACACTAACATTCACATTCACATTCACATTCACATGCCTTACTATTACCCCTTTTACTTGCGATTTGCCAGTCTTGTTATGCATGTGAGCCATACCCTTTCCCAGTGATGTCTATTGACTTTAGCATGCCTTTAGTACTAAAGTCATTTGGGAGCCAAAGTGAAAGAAGTTGAAAAATTATTCAAATTAAATTAACTATGAGAACAAAATTATTTTTTAGTTATACTTAAGTCCTATTTAAGTTTTAGTTTTGTAAATATTTTTAAATTAAATATTTAAAAAAAAATATACAGAAAGAAGCATTTGGAAGAATATGGATAATCAACTTAGTTTCAGTTTTATTTCAATAAAGAAAAAAGTTGAAATATTAATCAAGTCGAATTTACTTTGGGATGTAATTTATTGTTAGTTATATTCGAGTCTTAATTAAGTTTTAGTTTTGTAAATATTTATAAATATGTATTCTTAAATAAAAAAAAATATATAAATATAATTATGAATATACAAAAAGAAGCATATAGAAGAATATAGCTGAGCAACCCAGTTTCAGTTTTACTTTAATTAAAGTTAATTTTTCTAATCAGCGCTAAATAAGTTTTAATTTCATTTTATTAAACAGTAAATTTATTTTCTTTTTTCAACTAGTTTTAATTTACAAAAAATTTTATCTTTCATATTTTTTTTTTTATTTTTTATATATTTGGCATGTTATTTTTTTATTTTGTTTTTGATTTAATTTCCTTGTTTGCTCGCTTTTTTTTTTGTTTTTAATTTTTTTTAATAAAGCACAATTTTCTAATAAGCTCTAAACAATTTTTAATTTAATTTTATTAAACAGTAAATCTTTTTTTTTTTTTTTCTTTTTCATTTTTCAACTAGTTTTAGTTTTCGAAAAATTTCTTTTTCCACATATTTTTTTTCTTTTGTTAGAGTATTTGGCTTGCGCCTTAAAATTTTTTTTATTATTTTTTTTTTTGGCATGTGATTTTTTATTTTGTTTTTGATTTCATTTCGTTGTTTGCTCGTTGTTTTTTTTTTTTTTTGTTTTTTTGTTTTTCATTTCATAAGTGAAGCGGGCGACCAACAACAACAAGAACAACAACAACAACCCAACTGACGCACTTATTTTGCGCTTTGAATCCAATCACGTACCAATTTCCAAATTTAACCTTTTTGGAGCCTGGGCCGCCGTTCGTGTAGCAATTGGTGGCAATTGAACTTGGCGCTCTGTGGCCGGGCTCTGGCCGGGCCAGGCGCTCTGCTCTGTGCCCTGTGCCTACAGAGCCACAGAGCCACAGTGCCACAGTGCCACAGTGCCACCGTGCCCTGTGGTGTGCTGGCACTCGCTGTTGCCAATAAAAACCATTTGCCGGAGTGAAATTTATATGGGCGCGTCAATATAAAAAAAAAAAAAACAGAAGAGAAGAGAAGAGAAAAAAAAAGAACAGAAAGCGTTGGCAAATGATACGTGGCAGGGGCAAATTGCTGCCGGGTCAAATACACTTTGAACCGTTTCAATTGACCAACGGCCTATTGCTGTGCCGCAGTTCATCTGATCGGCACACCTGCTATGCCCCTCTCACTCACACGCACGCTCTCTTGCTCGCCCTCTCCTTTGATTACAAACAGCACTGTGGGGCTGACTGCTCTTTTGTAGAGACCCCATAGTCGAACGAATTCAGAACGAATTCTATGGCTGCACTTTGTTGCGGCCCTTTTGCTATATTAATTTCGAAAGCTGCGTTATTTGAGCGGCCGCACGAATTTGGCCTCAGCTAACGACCCAACCCCGGCCCCAGCTTCGTCCCCAGCTCCATCCTTGGCCCTCTTGGTCCTCTCTCTCTCGCTCTGAATGCTGTGCGCCTTGGAGGCACAGTTCTTTGGCTGTCTGTTTGGCCATTCGATGCCTGTAAGCGACACCATAAAATATTGAACGTGTTGAGCACGCACACACACACACACACACACACACGCACACACACACATACTCACAGTGCACTGCCTGACTCAGTGACCTCGCCGAAACTTTGACCCCTTTGATAGGCCCGCTCTTTGGCTCCTGCATCTCGCTTGCTCTCTCTCTCTCTCTCTCTCTGCACAAATATTTTTTAGTTCTTTTAGCTTTTGTTGCCAATGTTGCTTTTACCAGACCAGACCAGACCAGAGATCTACCTCACCCCCATCCTCCCGCCTCGTCTCTCCTTTTCTGTTCGATTGCCTTTGCCTTTGGTTCAGGCTGACGCTTCGTTTTCTTCATTTTTAGCTGGCAGCACGCGCATTACATTACATTACATTACATGGCGAGCAGAGCAGAGCAGAGCAGAGCAGAGCAGGTCGCCTCGGGTCTACAGCCATGTCCTGCCATGTCCAATGCCGATGTCTGCCTTTAAGGACCTTCGCACGCTACCTACCCATATCCTCGGACCCATCGTGTTCTTATAACACTCTTTATTCGCATTGTATTCCCGTTTCGCTCGCCGTCCGTTTGTTGTTGTCCAATGAATGTAATGTAAGCGCGCAAATGTGAGTGCTGAACTCATTGCAGTGATTGATGGCCCTACTTATTTGAGTGTAAGTGAATGCAAGTGTTAATGCTCTCTACTTAAGTTTCATTTTGTTTTCCTTTCGATGGCAGTAAATCGACAACATCTTTGGTCGTCGGCCAACAATGTTTCCGACCTACGCATCGACGAGCAATTTAAATGGTTAATCATGGATGACGCCGAACGATTATCTGTTTGATATTTAATGGACCCTTTGCCAGAATAACGGAATTTAAACAGATAACAATTGATTGGCTTACCGATAATTAAACTAAAATCGATACTTCTTTAGTAATCAGCTTACTAGAAGATCAAAATTTGAACAGACAATAAATAATTTAATTAATTATAATATTGCGAGTGGTCACTTTAACGATTAAATTATCGATGACTAAACGAAAATCTATAATTCTTATAATCGACTTTAGTCCGAATGACCTTATTGCAAAAATTTCTAAATTTAGCCGAGTTAAAATTTAAATTCTTTTAAATGTCATACAACTTAATTCTACAAATTTAAATATTTAACAATTGAATAAGTTATCGATTACTGAACTCACTCGAAAATCGTTTATTAGTTAGTTAAGCTTATTTTCAGATAATTTGATTATAAGATTGACAAGCTAAAAATCAACTCTTATAACTCTTATAACACTTATGATGTTTCGATTTACCGTTTTATCGATTCATCAATATATCGATATATGGAAAACTTTTCACAGCATCTGTATTGTATAGAAATTATTAGTACTTAGTTAGTATTATGTCAATAAAGCTGTATGAAATGTATTTATCGATAATTTAATACATTTAAGATTTATCGATAACCGAAAGACTATTCATTTTATCGCTATAGTATTGCATATTGTCGCTATAGCTTCTATAATCTTAACTTAAACAAATTCTCACTCATTTTTCATAAATATAATAAATCAAATTTCGATCATTTGAAGCCTTAACTATGCCCATATCTTTAAATTCCACTTTCACTTAATGCGAGCTCGTTTTTATTGTTCCCACTCTTGTTGTATCAATATATTAGAAACTATCTATGGCAATACTATTGTTATCGAATATTGAGCACAATAGCTTTGTGGCAGTAAAATACTTGTATTTATTTGCAAAGTTCTCTAATATGGGTATATTCCGAATAATCTATTAATGTCTGAAGTGCTTATCACAGCTGCTAAGCCAACCACAAAGTCCTCTAAATGGGCCCTAGCATTACAAAAGGATTTGCTGTCGTCCACCCACCGCCTCCCACCTCCCACCTACCCCTTGAAAAAGTATTTTTCCCGCTCTCAAAAGTATTCATGTGTTCTTTATGGATACTCATTTCGATTGCTATCCGCTCGCTGCTGAACGCTAGGCGCGTCTGGCACAGCTTCAGTTTCATTTCGGGTAAAAATTGATGCCATCTGTTCGACATTTAATGCCTTTGGCCAGTGTTGGGCAGCGCCAGCATACGGTTGAGCTCGGTCTTGCTGGCACACACATATATATATATAGTATATATATATATGTAGCTGCTGCGCTTTTTTAATGCAGTGGCTGCATAATTTGAGGACACGTAAGTCGCCTGCATTATCCAGGGCTATAAATCGGACATGGCTTTCCACGGCATGCAGCAGGTCGAGCAGTTAATTTTACCCCGTGGCAGCTCAATTTGCACACGATTTGCTATACGGCTGACCACTGGCCACGGACCACCAACCACCAACCACTGGGCATTCTCACCTGAGCAGCTGAAGAAGTGCAGCGGTAGCCAATGCCCGAGCCACTTGAGTGGCATTCAAATTACGTTTCATTACGTTTATTGGTACGTCGTAACCCGGTGCTGGTAGTGCGCCTTGCCTTGCCCCCTGCCTCTGGCTCTGCCTCTGCTGGCATCCCATTTATACGCTAAAAACTTCGTCTAACCTTATTTTTGGTGTCTGGCCGGGAGAAGTTTTGAATTCAATTTGTTTGCCAGCGGGCAGGCTGCCAAACCGAAACCCCGGCTCAATTCGACTAGCCCGTTTAGCATTTTGCCTGGCTTTGCCTTGCGTTGCCAGTCGCTCGGCCCAAAAAAAAAAATGTTATTGATTTAATTCGTATCTGGGGAATGCTTAATCAAAAAATATACCCGCTGCCAATTTGTTAGACACCAAATATAGTCTTCATGTGTGTGTGTGTGTGTGTGTGTGCGTTCTCCTATATTTCCACATAGTTTTCTATATTTTCCTTCTTTCATTTTTTGGAAATTTATTGATTGGCTCATAATTTCCCCATGGCTAGTTGGCGTTGCCTCGCCTGTCAATTGCCCGTCAGTCAGTCGGCCAATAGTTGATTTTTCTCCTCTCTCTTATTACTGCTTTTTATATATGTGCTCGTTTTTTGCTGTGAAATATGATATGCCATAGAACTCGACTTTTTGTATAAATCATTGCGAAGCAACATTTATGTATTTTACAAACAAATTTTTAAAATGATTTTCGGATTGAATTCTTGGCTTGAGGGCCACTTGCTTCGAGCACTTGAAGCTTAAAAATATGTGAAACAAGTAAAAGAAAATTTTAGTTGGGCGTTATTGACTGCATAATACTCATTTACGGCACAAACGCTGTCAAATCAATTTTCCGATTTGCCACGCCCCCAATTGGTATATGTATAATATTTTGGTGGACGTCAATCAAGGATTCCAACTGTAATAGAAACGTTAAATTTTGAGTTTCTAGCTCCAAAACTGTATAAGAAATACATTTTCAAACCCATTTGCCATGCCTCCAATAAATAAATATATTATATATTTTTTTTCAATATCAATATCAATAGAGAAAGTCAGGAGTAATTAAGTCGCTAAATTTTTAGTTTGTAGAAAATACAATTTTTCACGATTTGCCATGCCCCCAATAAGCGCAGATCTATACGCCATATCTTATTGACTTTGGGCTGTCAACTCGAGTAAATATTTCAAATTTAAAGTCTATAGATTAAATAGCGTCGTATACGGACAGACGGATGGACAGCAAGACGAATATTGCACAAAACCAATATACTCAATTCACTTTCGTGAATGAGTATCAAAATTGACTCAATTCTTAACATTTTCAGCTATAGACTATAAATAATTATAGCAAATTTTTGCTTCAAATTAAGTTGACTTTTTAAGTTTTTATTGATATTCAGTGCTCTGCCTAGGCATTGGGTCCATTTTGCTGAGGCTTCTGTGGACTTGGGACTTGGGACTCGGTACTTGGGACACTCTATTAAAAACGTGCGCTGCAGTGGCCAAGTGCTAACCCGAATGTCATAAAACTGGCCTTAAAGCCGCAAAACTCTGCAACGAGCTATTCACAGCGTATTTAACACTTTGCCCAACGGCAGCTTCACTTCACTAAACTCTCTGTTTCTCTCACATTCTCTCAGTTTTAAAACATTTTAAATCTGAATCTATAAATTTTAAATTACTTGCATGTGGTAAAATCTTTGCAGAGCTGAGTAAAACCGCAAGCGGCATTTTCGTTTTGTCACCCAAACCCTCGGACAACGAACGACGAACGACGAGCTAACCGCTACTGTCTGACCAGTCTGGCCAGTGTCCAGCCCAGGTCCCATGTCCCATCCTAACCCAACCTAACCCAGCCCAACACACAGCTTGTGCATGGGCTTTAACGGCTGCCGCTGAACATTTTCACACTCGTTTTGTGTATGGCACTTGAAACGGAACTAGGTTTATATACATACATATATATAACATATATATATATATATAGTATATATGTAGCTTGCTTGAAGTTTGCAGTGGACACTACAAATGTGCTATACGACGACTTGTGTGGCGAATGGGTCAGCCATTAGAATCGTATAAAAAGTGATAGCCTCTAAATATATAAAACTATGTCAAGCACAACCATAAAAACACTCCATGTGTGACTTTTGTTGCTAATTATAATTTATGGCGTAAAGTTAGTTTTACGCTTTGCCCCCAAATTGAAGAAAACATTTATAAATCTGTATTTATTGACTTTTAACAGACTTGGAAATATATGTATATAGTTAAGCGATGCTAGTAGCTAAGGCTAAGGCATGCTCGACTATTTGTCTCATATTTGAGCTTCCTTAAAGTAGAAGAGTTCCTCAAATATTGTTAGCTTAAGCAAAGAATAGAGCA
The DNA here is from genome assembly GCA_035045345.1 of Drosophila hamatofila. Taxonomy (NCBI): domain Eukaryota; kingdom Metazoa; phylum Arthropoda; class Insecta; order Diptera; family Drosophilidae; genus Drosophila; species Drosophila hamatofila. Next base: position 15,430,260 of record JAWNPA010000039.1, on the reverse strand, counting down.
GCTCTATCTCTCTCCATTTCTATCCTTTTTATTTACTTTAGATAGGTTCTCTGTATAATAAACAATTTAGAGTATTGTAGTCGGCATTGACCGATTGGAAGATACCTTGAACTCAGCGAAGAGCTAGGGATGAGCTAGGGCTGAGCTATGGCAGACCTAGGACTGAGATTATGCTGAGGGTGAGCATCGTTTGAGCTGAGCTTGAGCTGAGGTTGAGCTACGCTTGGGTTGAGCTAGGGCTGAGCATGGGCTGAGCTAGGGCAGAAGTTGAGCTGCTCTTGATCTAAGATAGAGATAGAGCTTGGGCTTATTTAGAGCTGAGATTAAGCTGAGATTGAACTGAGGGTGAGCTGCGCTTGGGCTGAGGTGAGGCTGCGCTTGGGCTGAGGTTGAGCTGCGCTTGGGTTGAAGGTGAGCTGGGCTTAGGCTGAGCTAGGGCTGAGCTAGTGCTGAGCTGGAGCTAAGTTTGGGCTGAGCTAGTGCTGAGATTTAGCTGCGCTAGAGCTGAGCTTAGGCTGCGCTAAAACTGAACTTATGCCGAGCTTGGACCACGTTTGGGCTGTGCTAAAACTGAGGCCGCCTGAGCTTAAGCTGCACTTTACTGTGGGAAAATATTTGTTGAATAAATTTGATTCTAAATGCATTTCTTTAAAGATTATTTATGCCTCATGGGGTCTACCACGCCTACTTCTACCCGTTACATAAATTTTCACAAAGCCATGCTGCCCTAATTTCCCATTTCAATAAGCTCAAGCTGTAAAAAAGAATCCATAAACAGTTTAAGGTTGGGTTACCGAAAATAAAGCATACCGAATGTAGAACATAAAGCATAGCCTTAATTTAAACCGTTTCCCTTCATTTATTTCACATTATAAAATTTCGTTAGATCTAAAGAAAATGAACATTTAAAGCATAAAAATGCAAAAGCTGCAGTTGCTAGTTAAGGATATTGTTGAATTTGTACAGGTAGCTGTCGCATGAAACGTGTCTGACTGCTTTAAACTATCTTTGCACTTTTGCTATCGGAGCTTGTCTTTGCACTTGCCAGTTCTTAAGACATTTTGAATACTTGCAATTGTTCCGTTTGGCTAAGAAAACAAAAAACTGCAAAGATCTCGTCCGGCAGCAGCCACTTGAAATGGCCTGTGAATTGAGCGAGCCAAAGAATGAAGCTAAAACAGCTAACAATGGAACGCAACTGCGATGGCGATGGCGATGGCGATGGCCAGGTTGTGGACAGGATGACGACACTTCAGCCTTCAGCGAACTTTCAACGCAAAAGGTGCAAAATAAGAATGGGGCAACAGCAGCAGGAATAGCGAAAAAAGAGAGAAAACGAGAAACAATGCAACAACAACATAAACAACGACAACAACAACAATGAACAAACAAAACTGTGGCAGTGGCAAACTTTTGAATAATTTATCTGGCGTTGAAAGGACGTTTTCATTAAAATTCGCCAACGTATTTAAAGTGCGAGATAACTCCCAAAGAGACGATTATTCAACTGCGTTCATTTGCCTGCCTATGTATGTATATACATGTACATGTATGTATATGAATACACCATGTATGTAGACATACATACATATACATACATACACATCAATACATATACATATCGTGTAGAGGATGTCGATGACCTAATAGCTCTTTATAACCATATGATTATCGACTCTGAAGAAAAAGTGACACAGAGTCGAGTATATTAGACTGCAAACCACTCTACCGCTATGTAATCATATCATTTGGTGGATTTTATATAACAAAAAGTTAATATCTACATACATACATACATATGTACATACATACTGTGGCTCACAGCTTATTTCAACCAGCACCTAAAAAAAAACTTTGGGCACCTATAAAATCTGCACCAAAAGAGATATCAACAAAATTTAAACGGCAGCTTGTAGTCTAATGCTTTATTTTATAAAATATTAGCTCACCTATTTTTTTAATATTTTTCATACATTTTATAATAATTAAAAACTAAAAAATCTGCCAAAACAAGTTCCACAGCAAATGGAACTAAAAATAATCTAAACTAGTGAATATGTTTTTCTATATAGTTCAAAAACTGATTCAACAAATATAGCTAGTTATCTTAGTTATCTAGTCCACTCTCACTTCAGCTTACCTTTAACATTTTATAAAAATTAAAAACTAATAAAATAAACAGCTAAAAAAAAGTTCCACAGCTTATTTCAACCACTTACCTTGCACTTGAGTAGAGATCCGTATTTTTAAAAGAGAACGTGAGTTTCTTGTACATACATACATATGTATGTGTTGTCAAACACTGCGAGCAGGGTTTAAATATCCTTACATGTGTACATGTGTATGTATGTATGTATATATAGTTTGCAAATATGTGTGTATGTAGTTGATTGTTTGCTTCCTTACGCTCTGTGCGCGAAATCCATTCAAACGAATCATACTCACTCGCTCTCGCTCTCGCTCTGAAGTAGAGACTTCTTCTTCTTCTTTTTGTTTTTGTTTTCTGTTGAGCGCCTTGAGTTGAACTATTCGTGTGGCGCTCTTCAGATGAACTTCATTTAGAGAGAGATGCGATTGGCGTTCGCACAATGAGAAACTACTGCAAATTACTGTGAGCAAATTACTGCAAGCTCAAAGAACTCAATGCAAACAGTCTTCACACATGCACACACTCATACACATGCACACACTCATGCACACACTCAATTCACCAGCTGATCGCAAACGAACTCATTAAAGAACCATTGCAATCAGTTGCTCTCTTAGTTTTTTCTCAGAGCGTGACTGAAAGTCACTTACAAAAGTGCAACACTGCCTAACTAAAAGCTTTCTAGTCTTGTTTGCTTTAGTCAATGCTTAATCTTAGCTCTGTCTAGTCGCGTGCTCTCCTTGTGATTAGCTAGAATAAGAAATAACTTGTTTTGAAACAGAAACATTCTAACTTAATGCTTAAAGTACTACATGCAAATGATATATGTACATATGTAGATACATACATGTATGTAATTAATATATCACATAACTCTCAACAAATTTTTTTCAATATTTTTCATTACATGCTTTACAGCGCACAATTCTAGAGTATATTAAATAGTCGCTGGGCTCTTGTATTTTTTTGGACTTACAATTTCGATTGCTATGTTTTTGTTTTTTTTTTTTTTTTTTGCTGCTCTTCTCTGGTATTTGGGTCTTGTTTAATATTTACCAGTGGCCACAAAATGCCATCGAGCTGCCGGCCTGGAATTGCCAGCTCTGGGCTGTGGCAATGGCAAGAAAATAGTTTACTTTTTAAAGGCAGCCGCATAAACTGCGGCAAATTGTTTTACATTTGAATTTAATTCAATTTCTTTTTGCTGGCAGATATACCTGACCCGCCCCCGTCCACTCCACCGCCCACGCCCCCGCACAAACCTTGTTTGACAATTTCGTGCATCGCTGGGGGAGTTTCGAAATGGCAAACTCGACAACGCGAATTATTTGTATATGGCACATGTTTGTTATTGTAACGCCTCTTTATATACTGCATTTATATATTTTTGTTCACTTTTAATGCGCTTGTTGTGTTCTCAGTCATCCACACACACACACACACACACACACACACACACACACACACACACACACACACACACACACACACACACACGCACTTCATTTTTTGCTGCTGCCTTCATTTGTTCATTTGTTTTTGCTACAATGAACAACTTTTACATAAGCGCTTGTTCGTTAATTATTGGCAAAACAAAAAATTACGACGCAAAAAAGGCGAATGAAATGAAAAATGAACAAATAAGCTCCACTAGAGGAGCTGCGAGTGCTTCACAGCTTCACAGATCAAAAAATTTACCAATTTGTGTGCTGCGAGCAACATATTTATACACAGATATATAACATATCTACATATCTCCACATATATATATAAATTCATTTTTAATTAATCTAGTGAAATGTAAAAAAAAAACAGTAAAAATTAAAGAATTTCGATTACAACTTTTTTATATTGATTCAATGTGAAATTTGTTTGTTAATTGAAAATGTGTTTACTTCGACTTTTTGAATCAGGCACAGATCATGATTTCATTATATTCAACTTTGTGACGATAGCAAACAAAATGGATAACATTTTTTGTTTGCCCAAAAGACTTTTGAAAATGTAATTTAATTTTTAAAAATTTTTTTATGTTTCATTTTTTTATTTAAATTTAAATCTAACTATTTTTTTATTGCGCCCTGAAGCCACAGAAAATGTTTATGTGAAAATGTGTTTAATTGGCTTGTAGTTGACTATGCCTATGGGCATATTTATTCTTTATCAAATCGAAAAGCTATATAAATTTGAAATATTTATATATTATAAATTTCTTGTATGTATAATTATATATTCTAACTGAGATTTCAATATCTATATCTATATCTTCTTTTATGCACACATACAAAAGCTCTGCTAACTGCGCAGTTGAAGCGCATTGGCTGCAAGTTGATCTATGTTATGAAAATTATTTGTTTCATTTAGCTCATCATTAAGTAGATACATATATGTATATATTTTCTAGTCATATTATAAGTGTCTTTTTGTTATTTTAGCTTCGATTTAGCGTAGAATATATATCAAATATAAAACAAATTGCTGAGTATTTTCTAGTCGCATACCAACTTTTCACTTCTAGTCGTAAATTGTTCAAATCCAACTCGGTTTGTACTTTGTTTCAGCTTTTATGTAGACTATTACATTGCATATTTTTTGGTCTGCTTTTACAGCTCCATTCAAAGTACTTCATTTGTTTGCATACAAGAGAAAAGTGCTCAACTTCAACTTCAACAATAATATATGACATATATTTAGAAGCGAATGCACTTGAGATTGTGCCATAAAAGGAGCTCAGCTTCAAGCTTAAGACTTACATATGACATGGATATATAAGTATATATATATATATATCTGTTTTAATTGGATTTTAAAGCATGCATACATATATTGTCTGCCTGATCTCAATGCAGTCAAGATAATCTGTTATTTAGACCGCAGGGCAGAGCCAATACGAATTACTCTCAAGCAAATGCATATCACATGGTTTGACTTTCTCTTGCCATTTGCCATTTGCCATTTGCATAGTAATTGCATATTTATCTGGTGTGGTTAATGTTTATCGCTCGCCCATTGCTTACAGCCTAGCTATAACACTCGGCTGGGGCCAATCATTGAGCATTCCACTTGTCGACGTAACATAAATTTAAAGCGGTGCAAGCGTTCGTCCACTTTAAGTGCAAGATGCATAATTTAGTTAATTCCTTTTATGCTTCTTTTGTTTGTTTCGCTACTTGTTGTTGTTGTTGTTGTTGTTGTTGTGTTGCTTTGTTTTCAGCTTGTTTCAAGCTGAATTATGGCGCATTTGCAGTGCAGCCATTTGCTGCGTATCTCTCGTAAATATCGCGTATACGCCCCGTGCAGCAGCACACCCAACGCCAGAGTGGCGTCCTGCCTGGCAGCACTCCTGTCTGCCTGCCTCCTGCTCTGCTGCCTGCCTGTCTGTCGTGGCCGTAACGTGGGGGGTTTTAGCCGTACTGTTGTGTTACCGTTTGGCTACAAAAATGCATATCCATGGCGCTGTAAGCCATTTCTTTGCTGTAGCTTTTGCCGTCGAGTCGTTTCATCGCGCAATTTCCGCACAAGTGTTGGCAATATAAAAATAGCGACAAAATATAAAAGTAATTTATGTGCGCTTTTTCCATATCATTTCTATACATATACACATACCTACATACATACATATTTACATATAGTATATTTGTAAATCCATGAGCTGGTTGCTTGCTGCTTGGGGTAGTTTATGAAACTGCATTCAAAAATATGAAAAATGCATGCTGATGCGCTCGTTTATATGCACAAACTGCATTTAATTTATTAAAATAAATATTTTTACTAGCTGCATGCGGCATACGGATGATGCTGCACCACAGTGCACCACACTACACCACATCACAGCACACCACAGCAGCAGCAGCAGCTATGTGTTGAGCCCACAAATTTTGGTCACAGCGCATCAATTATGCATCTATTGAAAATATTGGCTCGTCTCATATAAAACTGAGCGTTTAATATGCCATTGACTCGTGTTTCGTGTTTATCGAGAAACAATGGACCGACCCAAAAGACTGACAGCTTTTAGCAAATGGCAAAACTTCCGTCACGCCCATAAATGTTTAATTGATCCACTTGGTGGCAATTTGGAATTTTAATTAACCAATTTTGTATTGGAATTCTCGTCAAACAAAGCAGCCAAATTGAATAACGACTTCAATCTAGTTTCAATAATGCACGACAATCAGTGCACGCAGCGCCAATCATGCGGTTGACCACACTCACACTCACACTCACACTCACACATTCATACTCACACACTCACTTGCACACACTCACACACTCACAGACAAGGTCAAAGTGACTTGCTAGACAATTGTATAAGCACCTTAGCAGCAAAGATAATCATAAGCTTGAGTTGAGCTGAATGACGGCGCAAACAGCATCTTTAACTTATAGATAACAAAAATCTAGCTTGTGTCTATTGGCCGAGCCTTTACCAGGCAGATGGTGTGCCAATGGCTTTCAAGCATGTCGAACAGCATCTTAATTTAGATATACTATATAAATCCAGCTTAAACCTAAAGCGTTGTCCATTGAAAATGTCTTTAGAGGAGGGCGGTAGAGGCAGGCGGTAGAGGCAATGGCTTTAAGATAAGTATATCGATGTTTAACAAAAGTTATGCCTTTTAAAGAAAATATAATATAGACTTTATTGAGAATCTATAGCTATCTATGATCTTTTTATTTGTTTATATATATATATATATATATATATATATATTTTTTTTTTTTATTTATTTATTTTTTTTTTTTATTTAAATTTTCGTTTATTGCAGCTTATTGTATTTTTTTTTATTTATTTAGATTTTAAAAATAATACATTAGTGTATAAAATTAGCTATCTATTGTCTTTCCATTTTTTTTATTGTGTATTTATATTTTAAATTTTAGTGTAGAATTTCAGCTATCTATGGTCTTTCTATTATTATTATTATTATTTTTTTTTTTTTAATTTATATTTTAAATTTAGTGTAGAGTTTGTACATCATAATTTAGAACCTGTACGACACATTGATGGGTAATTTATTTTAGCCCCTTTATGCAGTATGAGGATTTTAAATGGAGGTAGTCTTACTGACGTCCAATCGTCTTGGCAAAACCTTGCCGTTTAAAGGTAGTAGTCCTCATACGAGCAGACGGTGTTTCAGCAATTTTTCATTGCATCTGGTGGTATGTGCTCCAATCTGATTTTCGACTGTTAATTAATTGGATTTAGCAGCCATCCCCCAACTCTGCAATACATAAGCCATATCGGCAGAATAAAATGCACATTCTTTCTATGGCCTTATATAATCTAAGGAAACAATTGTAATTCTCTTTCTCTCTCTCTCTGTTTCTCTCTCTCTCTCTCTCTCTCTCTCTCTCTCTTTCTCTCTCTCTGCTTGTAACATACTCATACCCACACCAAGCTCTAATGCTCTTTTTAATTGGCCTTAGGACATATACGTATATATACACCCACACATTCACACAGACACACCCACACCCAGGCGCTTCCACCCACTCACACCCACACCCGTTAAATTCCAACTCTTTAGCAATATTTACAAAATCTTGAAGTCAAATATTTTACAGTTCTCTATTCAGTGTTGCTAAATGCTTTAGAAGTTTTGTGCAGTCATGCTGCTGCTGCTTGAGTAACAAACTACAAAGTTCGCTTCCTTTTAGACATGATTGGCCTAAGGCGAAGACAAAGCAAAGGCAAAAGAACAACAATTAAACTGGAACTCAAAATCGCAGTCTTTTGGCCAACTTCATCAACATTTTAAAAACTCGTTTTATTTTGTATGCATTAAAAATGAGTTAAAAACGATATAATCGTTTGGCTTTAATGTATACAAGAGGCAGAAGAGATGAGGCAACGCCATAAATAAATTTTACATAAATATGAATAACTGAGTCCATCAGACATTATCTTATATGTATTATAGATTATTTCTCTCTTGAAGGCTTTGATCTTAGATTCTTTAAGTTCAGCTGCTGAAATTGATCGGGTAGATTTTTCCTATAAAACAAATAAATAATCAAAAACTATTTTTATTTCCATGAAATTGAATTTACATTAATCTATATCTATATATATGTTGTCTACACTTCAGTAACTTAACAGCAAATAGATTTAGATTTAACTAGATTTACTTATCAGAAACATTCAAAACTACCAATACACCCTGTTTGTATAGCTCCCATTCCTCTCGTATACAACAATTTCCTAGTTACAGCTACTCAGCTCATCCAACAGATAATCTTCTAGTCCAGCACTCTCAACTAAGCCACTTCTACTTAACTCTTATTCACTATATATTACATATTATTCACATTCAACTTACTAGCTTAAGCTATGCTGTAATAATTATTATGATTTTTACTACAAACTCTAACAACTAACAACTTTTCTGCCAGAGTTGCTCTACTCGCATGCATTAAAATGCTTTTTTCATGTTTTCAATGTTTTATTAAGCCACTAAATTTGCCGTAAAGCAATCCAAATGCTGCTGCAAACAATGTGGAAATCAAACAAAAGTTGAAAAGCTAAAAATGAATTTTTAATATACTGAAAATCTATAGAAATGTTAGACTTTAGAATAAATTGAAGTCGTATTGAAATATCAAATGAATTTTTAATGGAATGAAATACAATGGCAATAAAAAATGTTATAGATATACTATATATACATATACAGTTATGTACCATGAACATTGGTAAAAGCAAGTAAGAACGTTGCAGTCGGGCCTTACTGACTGCAGAATACTCATTAGTGGCCTGACAGATACATTTTTCGATTTGTCACGCCCCCAGTGGGCGGATTGGCAAAATCTCAACACATTCATACGGACAGGTGGAAAGACGTACGGACGGACAGCAAGACGGACTTTGCACAAAACCAATATACTCATTTCACTTTCGTCAATGAGTATAAAAACATGTTCATCTGCATATTCGTTTAAATTTGCTTTTTAAATACTAAAACTACCAAACTAAATTTGATTGTTTCATTTGTTGCTTAGTAACACTACTATTTTTATGAATATCGTAGCGCATATTCCAATTAACTCCACTACATTGCAAACAACTGTGAGTTCAGTATTATTATTAACACTGCACTACTGTTTTTTATGAATATTGTAGCGCATATACCAATTAGCTCTGCTGAATTGCAAACAACTGTGAGTTCAGTATTATTATTAAAACTGCAAAAATGTTGTCCCGCCACATATTTGTTGAATATAAGTTCTTAAAACACACCAACTACGTAAAATGATAGAGAGAACGAACGGCAACAATTTCAAAAGTGAACAAATAAAATTATGCAAAACGTTAAAAAGGTGCAGAACAAATTTCGCAACACAACGACTACAAAACGAAGCAAAACTGTGGAGCAAAGTGAAAAACATGACTCCATAATGTATGAAAACTGTTGTCAGAGTGTAAAAATGTCTATTTACATAGTCATGCATCATGAACACAGGCAGAGAGAGAGGGTGAGACAGAGAGAGAGAGAGAGGCAGAGAGAGGCAGTGGGACAGCTGGAGCTAAATGGAGTGAGAGAGAGAAAGAAAGAGTGAGCAAAGGAGCGTTATGGGTGAGCGGTGAAAACGTTTAGATTTGCGCACACGTGTAGAAAAATTAAAATATATATATGTATAAATACCTACACACACACATACACACACTCACACACAGTAGGTGAGTGTGCGTGTGTGTTTGTGTGTATAAAAGTTCATAAATTTTAAATGCGACACTCGCTGGCCAGAACGAGACACAGATTGCGGCAAACTATTTGCAAAATAAACTGCACAACACACGAGTGGGGAACTGTGGCAGATGGAGCTGGAGCGTACCAGGAGGCCAGTGTAAATGCAAATAAATCCCAAAAGCAAAGCCCAAAAAAGTATGCAACACTAAATAACAGCAACAACTGCCACAGTTTGAGGCACGTCAGCAGACGTCGACGCTGCCTCCAGCAGCAGCAGCAGCAGCAGGAGCAGCAGCGCTCGCTTCATGGCTCGTTTGCTTGTTAAAAGATAACTGTAACTGTGCACACCCGCACACACACTCACACACACACACACCCGAACACACACGCATGCCATATGCAAAATATGCCCACAACTGGACAGGTGCCACGCCCACCGCCAGCCAGCAAATAAACGAAACGAAACTAAAATACAACAGCACAAAGAATGCACGAATATGGCGCTGAAATCTCGGCAAAAATATTCCTTCAAAAATATGCATTGCCATATAAAAAGATAAATGATTATTTACTGACATTTGTCGACTGTATTTTATATAAAAAATAATCAAATAAAATACAAATTCCTGCTGCTGCTGCTGCTAGCCAAAGCACTCGTATATCAGCAAAATATGTCGACTCCAAGCCAACAGAATTCACTTCACTTTATACGATTTGCTGTCACATGTTCAATGCTGCACCATTTGCCTTGCATTCCCTGGGCGACACAGCTGAACCGGAAGTGCTAGATGAAAACAGTGAAATAAATATGCCATAGTGCTAAAATAGAGAGAGAGAGAGAGAGAGAGTTCTCGGAGATGGGGGGGGGAGATGGTCAGCATATAGCCAATGGGATATTCAATTTGTTTCCTTGATTTCAAAGACTTTTCAGAGTAGATGAAACATGGAAAAGTAAATTGGAATCAAATAATATTTATCTATTTATTTATTCTATTTATCTTTTGAGTAACTGCAGTAATCAGCCAGAGAAGAGCTTAGGACTTAAGACTTATATTAAGACTAACCTGATGAATGATCCATATTGAGGCATAAATATACAAAGTATACTGTGAAAGGCTTTATTTTAATTTAATTTTAATTCTTAATTATTTTTTTCATAATTTATAATATTTATATAGCATTGTGCTATCCCCTCTAATTCCTATTGGCCCACTACAATACAAAGAAGTAAACAATACATCCCAAGCACTCAACAACTTGCAGAGAGTGCAATAGAAATAGACAAGAGTCACGAGTGTGGACTTACATACTCAGCAATAGGCTAAGAATATGTAAGAGATGAACGCTGAGCCTTACAAACTGAGCAATAGATGCTAGGTATAAAAACCTGGGCTCAGAAGAATAGAGGGTAATACAAAGCTGAACACCATCGCAGTTACATTTTTTCATTATGCCACGAGCCTGAAGTAAGTGTATTCAACTACAGCTCCAAGACACATCTTTACCATTCCAAATATGTATAACAACTAGCCACAACAGATATTAAACACCTCTTTCACAACAACTCCAACTACATCAACTGTGCTTCAGCCCAAGTCCCAAAATTGCAGATTTATAAATCTAAAACCGTGTCCAGACAACTCTAACTACAACACCTATTCACAATAGATATAAAAAATGCATATCTAACCACCACCCTCAACAACTCTTCCTCAGCCTAAATATCCAAAATGTCCATTAAATCCAGCCCATTGTCATATCCAATACAGATCACAAGCACTGCCACTACAACTATCCCAAGCAAAAAAAAAACCCTTTCAAGCCTAAGGATAAGCTGCTTTTAAAAGGAATATCGTGTATATAGATGTTAGCCTCAGACTTGTCTTCATTAACACATTTCGCACCTTTTCACCTGTTCGCACTCTTGTACAGGGTATATCCTGCCGACTGCAATAGCTAAATGTGCTATGTGTGCGTCCTTCGTGCACCGGAAGTGGCATAATTCAGCAGCGGAAATGTCTGATTTGATTGTATTTAGCACCAATGGCAGTCGAGCGGCGACCGAGCGGCGACCGAGCGGCGACCGCCTAATGAGCAACTTTTAGCTCGCAATTAGCTGTCCGAGAATTAGGCGCGGTCAGCCAGCTAGCTGGTTTGTCCTTGGCATATACCGGCCAGCCGGGTTGTTCAGTCTGTCCCGTCCTGGCCCGTCCTGTCCCGTCCTGGCTCGTCCTGTCCCGTCCTGGCCCAACCTGGCCCGGCATGCGGTTTAGCGCATTTCATTTCACTTTTATTATTCATTCAGCAGAAGAGAAAAAAAAATAAAGTGAACAAACTTTTTAATGTCCAGCAAATGGTTAAAAGCCGTTGCCTGGCTACAAATGTTAATCAGATCTCAGGCGACAGTCGCATGCTCTATGTTAGGTGCAAAGGAAGTGCTATTGAAGTTAATTAAAATATATGTAGATTTCTAAGAACTTGACTTGATTTGCTGTTGATTGAAATGCGGCCAAGCTGCATTCACAATAAAGTGAAAAAATAAAATAGGCTTTAGCTTCTAGAAGAGTCAATAAACAATAGCTAGGTAAATTTGTTATCGCTTCCATTTAATGTTTGACTTTTCAAATTAAAATTGAATTTTGATTTGAAATATAAAAATATATGTCAGCTGCAAGCCGCCTACAACTAAAACAATGAATGAATGAATTAAAAATTTATTTTTAAGTGTTTGGTTGCATTAAAATTGTTTTTAATGTTAAGTATACAAATTTTATAAGAAAATACTTTTTTTTAAATAAAATAAATATAAAGTTCATTTCACAAATTGTCTGCCGCCTTAAAATTTTAATTTAATAAAATATTATTTTTCATTTATTATATATTTATGGAGCTATTAATAGCTATAAGCTATAAAAAAAATAAAAAAGATATTTGTATTATTATTATTATTTATTTTTTTTTTAGTAATTTAATAAAAATATTATTATATTTAATAAAAGTAATTTTTTATTGTTTTATTATTTAAATTTGTATTATATATACACATTGTATTTATGAATTAAATAAAAAAAATGTTATCTTCAAATTTCCTTTAGCTTTAAAAATATTATTATATATTGTATATAATTTTATAATTATAATATATGTATGATGTATATATATATATATATATATATATATATATATTTTATTTCATTCATTATTTTACTAAAAATTAAAAATTAGTTTTAATAAAATAATTAATAACTTTAAATATAAATAGTAATTAATAACTTTAATGCATTTAACATATTTTTATAATAATGATATATTTATGTATCTATTTAAAGAATTTTTTTTAATTTTATTTTTTGACAATATTATTTGATAATATAATTTATAAATATATAATATTTTTAAGCTTTTTAAATTAAATATTTTTTACATTATATAAATTTTTATATAATGTTACTTACATATATTTTTAATAATTTTTTTAAAAACAAATTATACACTTTTTAATAACTTAAACAAATTTAATTTTTAAACTTTTAACAACTTTGTGGAATATCATTTTATTAGCTTTCAAACTAGCTCAAACAACTCTCGCTTTTTCATAATTTTCATATTTTTTATTCCACCCATTTGCTAAAGTTACTTTGGACTCGCCCCCCGAGCAGCGTATCTTTTTAATGAGCTCTATTATCAAAGTATTAGTGTGGACAGACCTCTGTTGGAGATATGAAACATATGTACATATGTATTAATATAAATATATGTATGTGTGTGTGTGTGTGTGTGTGTGTGTGTGTGTGTTTGTGTGTGTGTGTGTGTGTGTGTTTGTGTGTGTGCGTGGCCTATCTACACAGATTTTCACTTTATGTCCTGCTTGTGACTAACTGAAGTTAATGTAAAATCGCAGAAAGTTTTTCGAGCATTTTATGGGCGCAGGATGCAAACCTTTGACAAGCATGGCAGTCATAACTTTTAATGCTCTTGTTGCCTGTCATGTGGCACGCCCACAACAGCAAAGGCCGCCTCTTGAAAGACATTTACAGCTTTACAGCTTGCCGCAATGAAAGTTTTGTTTCCGTTTTGTCCGTTGTTTTTGCTTGATGCTTTTCAATGGCAGATTTCCTGCTTCCTGTTCGCGAACGAACGAACCCAAAGTGGTTCCATTTCATTTTTTTTTTTTTTATTATTTTTTTTTTATTTTGGTTTTCTGCTTTCTGTTCGCCGCGCGCTCTCTATGCAGATATTAAAATGGTATAAAACTGGACAAAACGGGCACCCGAAAACCAAACAACAACAACAACAGCAGCAACAATGGCGAGCTAATTAAAATCATTTCATAAATTTGCCATTCCTTTGGGTAAAGCAGCAACAGCAGCAGCAAAGTGGCCCAAAAAGTGGCCGGCAAACAACTGGCAAGACTCTCTGCCCAGCAAGCGCCCAAGGACACAAACAACTGGTCAGAAGAGGAAGAGCGAGCGCCTCTCCTCTGGCCGGATGAACGTGGGAGCCTGCGGCTGGGCTGCGACACGTGCAATGGGCGCGTCAAATAGGAATTCATTAACAAAACGTTACGCAAAATTTTAATTAAATATTAAAGCCCAAAAGTTGTGCGCAATTTATTTTTATTTTTTTCTCATTGTTATTGCTGTTGTTGTTGTTATTATTGTTATGCGACAGTTTTTCGGCACGTTCCCCATTCATAATAGAAAATTGTGTTCTATTTATGCCCAGCAGGCACATTCGCTTTCATGCTTTCTACTACTAAGTTATAACCAAGCCAACGAGCCGCTGACATTCAACTCAACTCAACTCAACTCAACTTTCAATTCAAGTATTCTCTCTCACCCATTGTCTGCGTTTGTTTATGCCAATTGTCATTAGATTAATTAGTGGAAACGAGCCAAAAGACGTCAGAGCTTAGACAAATAAATTGACGTTGAGTGCAGTAAAAAAAAAGAACGAAAAAAAATGAAGAGAAGATAAATAAATAAAGTATACGACCTGTCTGCGCCGCCAAAGTCAACAGCATTAAAAGCCTGAAAGCAAGTGCATGACTAGCGAGTCAGCCAAAAATATAAAGCTCAAACACACACATACAACTATATACATATATATATATATACTTCATATATATATAAATATATACAGCAGTTGGCATCTGCATGCTCCGTTTGCCTGCGGCATTTAATGTATCTTTAATTTCCCCAGAGGTTAATGTCGCACACAATCAGAGAGAGGTGGCAAACCTCTATGTGAGAATATCACAAGTTTCTACTTACAATGCGGATTAGTTTAATAGCAACAGATAACATGAAGCTAAGCTGAAGGGCACAACTATTTCGTTAACAAAACGCAAATGTTATGCTCAAGGTAGTTGAATAGTTGATTGAAGGCAAATATTATATGTATGTAGTTCATGGGCGGATGAAGGAATTGAATGATTGAAGGCAGTAAGAAGGCAAAACAAATCTATTGACGGATGGTTATATATATATATATAAATATATATACATACATAACATATTTCTTTTATTCATTCTTTTCTTCTTATTTCCCTCTATATTTCATACTCTGCTTTTATTAACTTTATTGATAATTAATATTCGCTTTATATTCATTTTCGTTCCTTCAATAAATTTTATTGTTTGATTACACTTTAGATTCTTTAATATTTATTTAAAAACTTCCATTCACACTATTTTTCTTATCATATTCAATAATATCAATGCCTATATATGACTGTGAATTGAGGCATAGCTGGCCGTTTTGGCACATAAAATACTCCCATTGGGTTGGTGATATTTTAGATATAAATACAATATCATTGTTTAAGCTTATCTTAATGTAGACATTGGTATTGTCAATATCCTATTTTTTAATTAAATAATATATATTGTTTTTTTTTTTTTTTAAATTTATTGAGGGCTGTCTTTATTCAACGTACCCATCTGGCAACCCTGCAAGGCTGCCCATACTCGATGGACCCATGTTTGGTTGTTTTTGTTGACGATAATCATTTTTTTTTTGGCTCAAGTAGATTTGTTGGCAACACTTTTTGAATATGATGTCTCTAAAATGGTTGCCTTAAGCCTGTACGACGTATTGTGCCAGTTTTGCAGCAAAAGATACAGGGCTACCAGATGGGTTCGTTAAGTATGGACAACCCTGTACATATCATAAAGTACTAAGGCGTCATTAGATTTTTAGGATCAAAACTATTAGATATAGAAAGAAATGACCATTCTAATAACAGATAAAGATAAAGATAACAGATCAAGTTTTAAGCCTTAACCAAATCAGCAAGTAAAACATTTATGAATATCACGCTAAGCAGCATAGCAGAAGATTAAAACTGTAGCTAAACAAATGTGCAGCACTGTAAGAAACACTCATGTGAATGGCTATACGTGAGCATCAATGTATGTGCGAGTATGTGTGTGTGTGTGTGACTGTGTCATGTACACTCCCATTTACTGAGAAACAATCACACATGAGTGCACCCGTGCAGCCTCGTGTGCTTGCGCTCGCGTCTATGTGTGTGTGTGTGAGTGTGTGTGTGTGTGTGCGTATACGTATTAACGCCAGTCCCATATCCGAAATACAAATTGGAATTGGAATTGGAAATGGAATTGGGAGAGAAAGAGAGAGAGCTAGCTGTCTTTGGAGTATAGTTTGGCTGCAGCTCTTTCGTTTTCCCCTTTTTGTTGTTTTATTCTTTTATTTATTTATTTATTTATTTTTTTGGCCCCAAATGCCCCTGACGATAATAATGACTTGTAGTTAATGCCGCTAAGCGTCAATGCTGGCCGCTCGTTTCCCAAAAACGGAATGAAACGAAACGGAACGTGGTATAAAATGAAATGATGGGCATGGTCATGATCGATGCGATTGCCAGACAGAAACAAAGAGAGAAAAAACCCTTTTGCTTTTGGTCTAATGATGCCGCTGGGAGCGGATATGCGATGCAATGCAACTAATTAACTTTGGCCAAACTTTTGGCCGGACACAGCTAAGTTGCTTCGCTGTTTGTCTTTTGCAGTGTTTGTTTTTGCTGCTATTGGCTGTGGACAGGTCGCTGTTTAATAAAGCTGGCAAACATGCAAATGAACTACGGCCGTAGCAGAGAGAGAGAGAGGGAGAGAGGGAGAGAGGGAGAGAGAGAACTGTGGCTACGGCTGCTGCTCTTGAACCTGGCCCACAATTTCAATGGGAATGCCATGGATTTTGCATTGGGCAATTCATGAGCAACGCTCGGTATGCCAATAATTTATAACGGAAGCAGAGTCCGTGTATGTGCACGCGTGTGTGTGTGTGAGTGTGTGCAAGTGTTGCTGTGTGAATGAGTTGTGTGTTTTGGTCGACAGGCGTTGCCATAATTGCCAGAGCAACTTGTTAATGGCTCGACAGGCTCCTTCACATTGCTGCTGCTGTTGTTGTTGTTGTTGTTGTTGTTGTTGTTCCTACTGCTCCTGCTGCTCCTCCTGCTGCCCCTCCTGCTGCCCCTCCTGCTGCTGCTCCTGCTGCTGCTGCTCTTTGTTGTTGTTGTCGCTGTGGCCTTTGTTTATTGGCAAAGTGCAGCAGGGTAAACAAATTCGACCAGATTGTTCCAAATTTGATTGAACTGAACAGCGCCATAAATAATGTCAACTCAGCTAGGTCAAAAAGTGTTCGCAACAACCAATTAGCAGCTGGAAAAAAAACTAAAGAAATTCTGTGGTCACTTCTTTAGTTAAATAAAAAAAAAACTACTTAAATTCTTCTTGTTACATTATATTTTAAATTAAATTAAATTAAAAATTTGTTCAGAAAGCGCATTTTATCGTGGTATATAGTATTTCTTAGTCAATCAATGTTAACTAGCTTTGTTTGTTGTTAAAAATGGCCGCCTATAAAATCTGAACTAAAAGAGATATCAACAAAATTTAAACGGCAGTTTGCAGTGTAATGTTAAAACTTATCAAATATTAACTCACTTATTTTTTTAATATTTTTCAAACATTTTATAATAATTAAAAACTAAAAAATCAGCAAAAAAACAAATGAAATTAACAATAATTCAAGCTAGTGAATACGCTTTTCTGTATAGCTCACAAATACAACTGATTGTTTGTAGTCTTATTCTTTAACTTATCAAATATTAACTCACTTATTTTTTAAATATTTTTCAAACATTTTATAATAATTAAAAACTAAAAAATCAGCCAAAAAAAAGTACCACATCAAATAATAATCTAAACTAGTGAATATGCTTTTCTATAAAGTTCACAAATAAAACCGTTTCAACAAATTTAGCTAGTTATCTTTGTTATCTAGTGAACTGTCACTTCAGCTTACCTTTAACTTGATGCTAGAAAATCATTTGCATAACTTCAGACCTAGCTTAAAGTAAAATTTCTTTGCTCAGAGCTGTCTATCTCTTAGTAGATTAGTTAACAGAAATTCGCAGCTCAGCCTTGACGAAAGTCAGTTTTTTTTTTTTTTTGTTCCTAATTTTTTTTAATTTCCTAATGATGTTGCTGAAAATTTAAGTGTAGCTGTGGGAAACCCAGCTGCAGAGCAGTGTATAAAGAAAAAATAGAAAAGAAACCTAAATGTCATGACGCTGCACTTTTGCTTAACTGCTGACGCGTTGGCGATGGCAATGGCGATGGCAATGGCGATGGCGATGGCGATGGCGATGGCAGCCTCAGCTCAGCTGACCTGACCTTACCTTACCTTAAAATTTGTGGCTTAGTTAACATTTGAGCCAAAACTCAGCTCAGCTCAGCTCAACTCAACTCAGCTCCGCCAAGCGGCTTGGCTCTAATGAATTTGCATTTTTTATAAATCCCCATTGATGTGCTCCACTTTTGCGAGTCCTCGACGTCCTCGCCGTCCTCTCCCCCCAAACAGCCAAGTGATTGCACATTTCTTGTATGCACAATGCTGTTGCAAGTTGTTGTTGTTGTTGTTGTTGTTGTTGTTGTTGTTGTTGTTCCTGCTGTTCCGGACATTGGCATGCCCACAGCTGTGTTAGGAGAGTGTAAGCGGATACGGAAGTGGACACGAGAGCTTGGCACAACTGAAGAATTGATGGACACGCTTGTTGCATTTGACGTGACTTCTATGTCAATACGTGCAGGTGTGTGAGTGCGTGAGTATGTATGTGTGTGTCTGTGTGTGAGTGCGTACGTGTCGCTGTGATCAATGGTCGATTAGAGGCGTGGCTAGCAAGCCAAATGTGCGAGAGCTGTAAATCAAGTTCGATGGAAATTTCACAGTTAACATGCTGTTCAATTTGTTTTCTGATCGCCATGTTTCATTCCAGCGTTCCTCATAACTTTTCTACTCGTATATACACTGTGGGTGTATCTATGTAGTCTTTTTGCAGTATTAACAGCTATCGATAACAACTATCGTTTTTTTCTATTTGTCTATCTTTTTAGCAAGACATGAATATTAACTGTGTTTGTATTTTTTTTATTTTTTTTGCAGTATTTCTATCCATTTCCTACTATTACTATAAACTTATGTTCCCGTTCGATAGCAGCTATCGATTTTATTTATAATTATAATTATGTCTTTTCATCTATCTATCTTTTAAGTGAAAGTTTTTTACTCGAATATACATTGCTTGTATTTTTTTTTATTTAAGTATATTTTCAGTAATTCATTTCATTTCAATATTTAATAATAATAAATTTAATACTATAAACTTATGTTGCCTATCGATAACAACTGTCGATTTTATTGATAAAATTTAGTAAGTCTTATATTTATCTATCTATCTAGTAAGCTTTTCTAAGTCTTCTACTCGAATATACACTGGATGTATTTTGTAGTATTTTCTAAGTACTTTATTCCAATTTTCTACCAATTATTAGTATTTAAGTGTGTCGTAAAGAATGTAATACAATATTAACTTAACCTACAAGTAGAGACGGGCTGTAATTGCCTTTCTATTAGATTTGCTAGACTGGTCAAGTAACCTGACCAGATTCTAAATGACACTCAGATAAGTCATCTGCTTTTGATTCCATTATCGATAACCTACTTTTCGCTTTTTTACTTTTAAGAGCACTCATTGTTCGAGTGTAGGGCATGGTGTAGTCTGGCATGCACTGTGCGATGTGTGAGTGTGTTTAGTTGGCTTTCTTCCATCTATGCTAAAACGGCCGTTCAATATGGCAGATTGGCCCAGTTGCTGGCTGTTGTCGTTTTTACGAGCTGACTACTTTATGCTGTTTTTGTGCCGTGTTTTGTTGTGCTTGTCTTTGTACACACACACACACATACGTGCACACACATGCACACATTCATACAAACACACGTCGACGGTTCGACGATGGCATCGACTGCTCCTCAATGGGGACTTGAACTGCATTTTGCACTCTGCACTTGCCATAAATCTCAGTCAGCACTTGGGGGCACACACAAAAAGGGGGAGAACAAAAAAAAAAGAAGGAGGCGAAGAAGAAGAAACACAAACTCTTCCCTGTTACTGGCAATGGCAACTGAAATTTAAAATTTCTTTGCTGGGCAACCTTTTGCAGCTGATTAAATTAAGAGCCAATTGCTATGACCGCTAATGTGGCTACGAATCAGCAATCGTAGGTTCAATCAACATCAAATTTAATTAAAACACTAAAAGCATGCAAAACAGTCAAAGCAACATGCCAAAAGCTAATGCCCAGCAGCGCAAGAGATACCCAAGGGCTGTCAGGCACATTTGAACGGAAATAATTGTGGTCCGAGCAGACAGGAAGCAGATTGACAGTCTGACAATAGCAATCGCAATAGGAACCACAACAGCTGTGGGCGGCTAAAAAAGTGGCAACACTTTTCCATCCACGTCTAATTAAGTAGCCGTACTGTTAGCCGTACTCGCAGTCAGCTCTCGAAGTTGGCCAAGATGGAGCACTCCCAGGTCGGACATGCACTTGGCAATATTAAACACAAATCAATCGAGGCACAATCAAATGCTAGAGCACGAAATGCAACTCTCTTTGGCAGCTGATTCATTTCAAAAATCAATAAGTCCATTTTAATTACAGCTTGATTACCGAAGCATTGTAATACAACGCTGGCCTTATTTGAAAGTCAATTGTAATTTTATTGGATGCTAAGAAAGTATTGCCTCTAACTATACTATATTACTAACTATACTATATACTATATTACTATATGTGTTACCTACATTTGTAATATGTATAAAGTAATGTACTTGAAAGAGCATAATTTCTACAATTTACGATATTCGATGTACGATATACAATACACTATTTACGATATCTGACTTACGATATACAATGTTTATATGCGACTTACGATTTACGGTATACGGTATATGATATACGATATTCGGTACACAATATACGATATTTGATGTTTGAACGAATTACGGTTTACGCTATACGGTGTATGGCTTTTAATATTCGACACACAATGTACGATATACGATATTTGATATACCAATATCGATTTACAGTATATGGCCTACGATATTCAATACACATCACACGATTTACGATACACGATATATAGCTATATTAAGCAAACCAGACGATTTAATATACGATATTTCATATGCATATAGACGATATGCACTTTACGGTATACTATGCACAACATAAGGTAGACAATATACGACATACGATCTATGATATGTATAAAAAGTCCGGTGGACGATATATGATATACTTTATACGAAACAAGGAACATGGTATACAAAATAAGATATACAATATTAAAAGCACGGCCAACAATATATCGTGTATTATTGTAAACCGTATATCGTGTATTGTATATTTGTCTCCAATTTTATATAAGATGTGCTACACACGATGCACAACTAACGATAGACAATTTATGATAGAAGTTATCTAATATACGATATACATATATTGGTAACCTAGTCGACTATTATGATGATATCATAAGCTCTAAAATACTTTTCACTGCACAATTATACCGCATTTAGGGAGTTAAACAAAAAATAAACATTTTTAGTATTTTTATTCAACTTTTCGTAAAATCTTTTAACAATTCAAATTATATGTAAACATTGTGAGAGGAGAAACCCAAATCCTGCTGAGTCTCGCTGGATTTTGTAGTTAGAGCAAAGTAGTACACAATGCATATTTAAGAACTAGTTAAAAGAGTGTATGCAGTAAAGCAACATTTAGCTTAATGTTATCATTAACAACAGTAGCAGAGGCAGAGGCAGAGGCAGAAGCAGAGGCAGAGGCAGAGGCAGAGGCAGAGGCAGAGGCAGAGGCAGAGGCAGCAGCAGCAGCAGCAGCTAGACAAAAAGTAACTTTAACAAAATTTAGTAAAACACAATTATAAACACATTTCTCTCAGCACTCTAGCGCTATATAGCCCTTGGCAGCAGCTATTTACAGATGGGGTAGAAAAAAAGTTTGGGTAGCTGCAACTTTTTGTAGCATGTTCACTTTCAATTTGGCTTTCATGTCAGCTGCAACAATAGAAAAGCGTAATTGTTTTTATTTTCTAATGAGAGAGTGAGAAGGGGAAAAAGGCAGAGAGAAAGAGAGAGAGAGAGAGAGAGAGAGAGAGTGAGAGAGAGAGACAGAGTGTGGCAACTTTTGCCGCTTTGCAACACTTAGACAAATGCTGGCTAAATTAAACAGCTAGCGGCCAAAGCTTACCACCTGCAGACACACATATGTGTATGTCTGTCTCTCTCTCTCTCTCTCTCTCTCTCTATCTCTCTCTATCTCTCTCTCTCTCTCTCTCTCTCTCTCTCTCTCTCTCTCACTCTCTTTCTCTCTCACACTCTCTTTGTGTGTGTGCAACTAATTTAAAAAGTAATTTTTACTTCCGGCATGTACACAGCTGCAGCCACTGCAGCTCGAGTACGCCAGCCACGCCCCTCGTTTCACGGAATCTGGCTTCAAAATTGCGCAAACACAATAGCGCAAGCTTGTTTGCGCAACCGGCCAAATCAGAGTAAATAATAATAAAAGCGCCCACAGCCACAAAGCAGCAGCAGCAGCAGCGACAGCAACAGCAGCGACAGCAGCAGCAGCAGCTGTTGCAACACAAATACGAACAACAAGCCACAAAACGTTGCAAGGCTGCGTATTTAGAGGTGTTTGACTATCTCGGGCGCGTGTCTCGCACTCAAATGCTTTGCTTTTGTATTAAACGCCTGCCTCATCAATACGTTCGTTCACTCGCTCGCTCGCTCGTTCGCAGGATGCCTCTCATCCTGTCGCGCTTAATTTGCTGAACATTCAGCGCATTTCATTAAATTTATTGCCAACTTGCAATTGAATTATGGTAAATCCAATTAATTGCCATTTCGCGTCCAATAAATTGTAATCAATTTCAATTGTGCTACGTTTGCCACAGAGTCTACTTTGAATATGTATATAAATATATATAGTAGATATATTTACCAAATTGTGCTGCTTATTTTTATCCCATTGCGTGTTGTTAATCTAGGCTTGTCGGTTTTTTACTTTTTTTTTTACTGTAATACTACTTAATGTCAACGCGTTAAATCAACTCTTGTAATGATTACATTTTCATTATTATCATTTGCCATAATCTGAACTCCTTAACTCTAAGCCTTAAAAGTATTACTCTTATATATCAGAGCTGTTCAAGGATAAAGACTAGAGTCTAAAGTAAGCTGACCATGAGAAGAACAATGCTAAATGCAGTAATAATATTAATAATAATAATAATTATAAAATTAATAAAATTAATAATAATAATAATAATAGTAATAATAAAAATAATAATAATAATAATTATAATAATAATAATAATTATAAAATTAATTATAAATCTTTTTATATGTAATAATAATACCAAGTAAAAAAGAAGCAATATTATAAAAATTATAAAAATACTAAAAATAATAATGATAACAATAATAATAAAAAATAATGATAAAAAATTATAATGATAATAATAATTAAAAAATAGTTTTTTTTTAATTAAAAAAAATTTTTTTAGGTAAAAAATTATTTATTTATTGTCAATCAGGTCGTAAATAATATATTTTAATATTTATTTATTTATTAATTTACCATTACTATTACTATTACTATTATTATTATTAAAATTAAATTAAATAGTTTATTCACCACTAATCACCTCGTAAAAAAAAGAATAATGATAAAAATATATATAAATAAATATTTATTTTAACAATTATTTTTTACTATTATTATTACTAATTATTATTACTATCATTATTACCATTTTTTTTTTATTTTAACTACTATTATTACTAATTATTATTACTATCATTATTACCATTTTTTTTTTATTTTAACTACTATTATTATGTTTGCATTTAGTATTCTTCTTCTCATTGTTCAGTAGTTCTTCGATCGGTGTGTCGGGGCGCATTACTGCTTACCGACTAAAATAACTTTGCTTCCATGGCCTACCACCCACTTGGGAGCCAGGAACTATCCCTTATTGACCTTCAAGATGTGCTCTTCTATGTGCTCTAACTGAGAGCTTTGTCATCCGTGCTCCTGCGTCCAGCTTCCACTTTTTCCGCCGCAAAACCTTTTCGGCATAGTCACAGACTTTTTTTCAAGCATTTTGTCTGTTACGCATTTACTCTGCCATAATCTCTACTTTGACTGCAGCGACAATGTTGGCGAAGTCGTTTCTTTCTTCTTCTGTTCACCTTTCGCAGTTAAAAGAAGAGAGTGTGTTCTGCATCGTACTTTGCCTTTTTAGCAGTAAACGAAGTTTTCTTCATCTTAGGCTCATCTATGCTACATCATATTTGGACATATTTTTGTTAAGTTAGTGAAATAATTGCCATATTGGGCCGGCTCTAACTTCAAACAAAACTAAGCCCAAATGTATAACTATTAAAAAAATTACAAAAAAAAACTCGTTTGATTAACCTTAGTCAATCTATATATAGCTTTATCTATTTTAAGTATTAGTTACAAATCGAATGCAAATCTTGATTATGTTGCTTTGTAGTTTTTGCTTTGTTGTCGGCTTAAACTTAATACCTTTTGATTATTACAAAGCACAGCCTAACAAAATTTCAATAACTGAAACCCAGACAATGCCAAAAAAAAATCTATCCTATTACCTCCCTAACTCCTTGACCACATCCCTTACTATGACTTAAGCAACTTATGTAAAAGACTATATTTTGATGATGTGTAGCGACTTTTTAAATGCTAAAAAGGGTTTTAGAGAGTGCAGGTAAGATTATTAGATACTACAACTGCCTTTTATAACAACAAACAAATATCAAATTATCGTACATAGTAACCTAAGCATTGCTTAGTTAGTTAACCCAAAAGTCTGCCATGGAATTACTTTTCATGTTCCACACTCCAACGCATAATTCCATTTTTCAGTTACCACCTCCTGTTGGCTAGTGTAATCAATAATTCACCTAAAGTCCGTCAGCTTTAAATTCATAGTAGCTCTAACAAGCACAAGTGCTAAGTGTGACTGAAATTTGAAATTTCAAGCTCACAAAGGTAACCATAGAGAGAAAGCAGCTGTTGCTTAGCTAAGCTGACTACAAACGAGATAAGAGATGAGGTAATTGCCGTGAAATAACCATAAAAAAAAGAAGAAGAAGAGCAAAGCAAACACTAAATATAATAATAATAATGATATAATGGAAAGCATGTTAAACAGGCTCTAGAGATGGGTTTTGGGTACATATGAAATAGTAAATAATTGAAGCACTTCCAAATGGATGAAAGAGGAAGCAAGTAAAATGAATGAATAAATATATGAGTTCGTGGTATGAAAAATAAAAGTATGTATGGATATTCATATAAATATGTGTTTATATATATCCAGCATATTTATCTGCCATTACTTACGAATGCATAAGTTCAGTTACTAAACTCAGATCTTATCCCAGCTCTTGATATATGCACATACTTTCGTATAAATTATGATGCGTGTAAAGACAAAAGATTAGCAACCTGTTTGTGCTGCCATATCAGACGGCACTCAAAATGCCAGAGGTTAAGCAGACTTAATGTAATAACAGGAATCATCTGAAAACATTCACAAAAAGAGAGAGAGAGAGAGAGAGAGAGAGAGAGAGAGAGAGAGAGTGAGAGAGAGAGAGAGGGAGGGAGAGCAGCGTCTATCGCATCATTTACTAATTCATAAGCCTTGGCTTACAGAGCTCCTGGAGTTGGAGCAAGGCAATGGCAAAGGCTATAGCAGTGAGTCGAAAGCCCTGAATGTAAGACATTTAAATATGCAGCTAATCATAAAATAAAAAAACAAACGGAAAACAAAAACAAAAAACAACAAAAAAAAAAAGAAAAAAAAGGAAAACAAACACTTGAAAATAAGTACGTAAATGCCATATAAGGCATATAAGCAAAAATGCGCCATAAAAGCCAAAAACTGAACGTAAACACTCGGTGCTCACAAATGGGCTGAAAAAACAAGAGGAACAAGCAGAGGTGGAGAAAGAGGGGGCTGAGGAGGAGGAGGAGAAGGAGAAACTGTAGCAGCAGCCGAAGAGTAACATTTCTTTTCATAAGCTCAGGCATCTTAATCTTAGGGAAATAAACTCGTTGCCAACGTCGCTTCTACACAGCGCATCCCATACTAGGGCAATACACAATGCCAGCATCTCCCCCCCCCCCCATCCCCCTCCCTCCTCAGACGACCCCCTTTTTGCTCTACCTCCATGTGGCACAAGCTGTGGGCTATGCGCCATGTTTGAAATTAATTTCATTCACACAAAAATTTTCTCGCGCGCATACAATTTCATTAAGCAAATATTTTCGTCGCCTCACAGAGTAACTGCCCCCCACCCCGCCTCTTTTTCACCCTCCCCACTGCCACTGTTTCGTCTATTTGCTTCATTTTTTTTTTTTTTTTTTTTGTACTCTGGCAGTTAACGATGCGCAGCATTTATGCCGTTTTAATGCCGCGAGCGTCGCTCAAATGAGCCGCTCATAAAACGTCGCCAGGACAATGATAGTCACTGTCCGCCACGCCCATTCGCCCACAGCAGTTGAACAATTAATGCATTAAAAACGCAATGCGAAGCATTTGCATGGCCAATAAAAATGGCATTTAATGACAGCTGCAAATTTGCAGTCTCAAATAATCAGCATAAAACAAAGCCAAAAAAATAACCGAGTAAGAAAACAAGTGAAAACAATTACACAGAGTCGAGCACAACTGACTGCATAATACTCGCTCGTGCATAACAAAATTTATAGATCTACGAAGTCTGCTCAATCAACAAATTTTCGATTATTATCGATAAAAACAAATCAAATATCGAAAAACAAAAAAATAAGCTCGTACTGCATATGGTATACATGAGTATGCATGTAAAATCTCAGATCTCTAGTCATACGGATGGGCGGACGGACTGATCCTGATCGAGAATATATATGCTTTATGGGGTCTGCCACGCCCCCTTCTGCCTGTTACATGCATTTTCACAAAAACATCATAACCTGATTTCCCATTTTCAATTGGTTCGGGGTATGAAAACAGATACTACACAAAAACCAATATACTCGCATTTCTTTATAAACTAGTATATACAAAAAAAGCCTGAAGAAACTTTTAAGGCCAAATAATCAAAGAAGAACAGAGTAAAAGGAACAGTAAACAGGGATAAGCGACAGCACAGAGAGCGCAGAACAAATATACATAAATATACATATGAAATGAAATATTCCTCACATGCAGTAAAAACGAGCCGAACGAAGGAAAAAAAAAAGACAAATAAATGCATTTCAATTGATGCAAAGTACGAGTTTCGTTTTCAATAGCTCTTTTAATCGTATCTTTTATTTCGTTTTTGTTTTAATGAAAATTTGCCATGCAAATCGATTATGAAACAAATGGCAAATGGAACCCACATACGCATTGGGGCTGCATGGAAATAAAATGCAAATGGCTCGAAAGTGAAACAGTTGTGAAGCTAAGGAAACGGACATGAGCTGAAATGCGTACGATATGAAGAGAAATCGAATTGAAATACAGCTGGAGTAAATTAAATGGAATGAAATGCTAAAAAAAGAAAACAACGATGGAATGAGTGGATGAAAGAATCGAGCATGGACAAAATTATTATGTGAAAGCTATGCAAACAAAACAAAAAACATTTGCAAAGACAATAGGCTGAATAATTAATACAAATGGAATTGAAACGAGCGCGCCTCAAGTTGAATAAATTTGGAGCATATGATTTTGTAACAAGAGCATATGAGTGTCAAAAAATATGAATATGGAATTGATTCAAGGGCCATAGGAAGCGTAATAAATGTGAAACATGTGGAATCGAAACAAGAGCATGTAAAGTTCAATAAATATGAAATATATGGAATTGATTCAATGGCATAAAAAGTACAATCAATGTGAATCAAATGAATTTAAATAGATATGAAACATATGGAATTGGTTCAATAGCATACGAAGAGTAATAAATGTGAAACATGTGGAGTTGAAACAAGAGCTCAACTAATATGGAATGTGTAGAAATAAAATAAAATGGAATTAAAGCAAGAGCAAAATAATTTCAATGGATATGAAACATATGGAATTGGAACAATGGCATTGAATTAGAATATGCAATGAACTTAAAACTAGGGTCCATGAATTGCAATGGCAAGAAATTTGATATGTATATGAGAAAGCAATCAAAGTATTTGTTGTTAATATTAGCATTATTATTATAAGAATATTAATAAATATGAATTATCGATTATTGATATTATTACTATTGTGATTTCCATTATTAATAATAATAAAAACCAATGTGATAATATGATAATCATATATTTTTACAACCCAATTTGTCTGCCAACAAAGCTCGGCGTACGTCTCAGCCTACTTAATCCTAAATATCCCAAAATATCCTTAACCGTTTGTTTGTTTAGTCTCAAATCCCCAAAGTATCATCAACAAAAGTCATAAGCTGGATGCAATGTTCCCTTGAAAATCCTTTCATATCTCATAGCTACCTTAAGATCATATGCCTACATATTCAGACAAATATAATATACAAACTCAGGTATACAAGGACAGGTAACATATATTCCCATAGAGAAATAAGCATAGCTTTGGTGTCATACTGTATATTTATGGATTTGGACGTGGATGAAAGCATGAACGTGTTCAGATGCCAGCATACGCTGGTTGCTATGAGCGAATGCACTACGAATCGAAATGAATCAAAAGTTTTAAAGTGCAAGTGCCAAAGCAGCAGCAGCACCAGTGGCTACAGCAGCAGCAGCAGCCACAGCCACAGCAGCAACAGCAGCAACTACAATAGAAAACAAACAAAAAAACAACAAAGTTGCGATCTTTAATTGCTGTTTGCTCCAAAGTTCAACGCAACAGTTTCAACAAAACGAAGTAAGAACATTGCTATCGGGCTGTACTGACTGCATAATACTCGTTCACATTTCAAGAACTGCAAAAATTGTTGAAAAATATGGAAATCTGATATAGCAAGGCCAATGAATAAAGGTTATGTATTACAGATCTATCTACAGAGAAAAACTATCAAATATTGAACAGCAGAACTGACTACACAATACTCGTTCACGTTTTTAAAACTGCCAAAAATTGTTGAAAAATATGGAAACCTTATGTCATGACCCAATGTATGTATTATAGATCTATCTGCAGAGAAGATCATCAAAGATTGAACAGCAGAACTGACTGCATAATACCCGTTCGATAGTTCTATCTGCAGTGAAGACTATAAAAGATTGAAACATTGAACAGATTGAAAAAAAAATTGATGATCGTATATACATATTATATATATAATATATATATATAAAAGATATAGCTTAATATTATTTGCCAGAAGCTCACACTCTTATATTCAAATATTTATTCAGCACTACATAATGTTAAATAGTAAAACCTAAAAGACCCACTTTATCAGATGAGTATAAACCGAAGTAAATACTTCAACATTTCAACTCCCTAACAAACATTTATCAAAGCCAATACACTCGCTTCGCTGCATGCACGAGCATAAAAAGTTAAATAAAAGTGTGGCCAGGCAACGTTCGCTCAAATGAGCTGAAATGAACGGATGTCAACGGGGCGTAGCAGCGACTGGGGCGTGGCGTTTGGCGTTTGCCGCTGAAATGATTACGGACACAGCAGCCGCTCGTAGTTGAAACTGGCAAAACAATACACAGACAGATATACACACTCAGACACACACACTCAGACACACACAGTCAGGCAGACAGACAATCAGACAGACACAAATGGAGGCGGCAACCGCAGAGCTACACGGCCGCACGGCCGCAGAGACTTTGGCCAATATTTCAAACACGCGTCGAACGCATTTCCGTGCGGAAAACGGTTACAGCGGAAATGCAACTTTGGCCGTTGTTCAAGCATAACTGTTGTTTATGTTTGCGCACACACACACACACACACAGCGACAGACAGGCAGCCAAACATGGCACTGGGCATCGCTGGCTGGTTATCAACAAAAGTGCGACCCGTCCTGAGACACACAAGCGCAGCTGCGCACCAAAAGCATTTAAGCATTGCTCACTCGCTGTATTGCCAGCAGTGCGAGGGCATATCAGTTTGATCAGGCAATATGTAACACACTGAAAAAAAGGATATTGATCTTTTATTGTGCCACATGTAGCATATTGATGAAGTTAGCTTGAATAAATAAATTTGATTAGATTATATGGTTGTAATTGCAATATAGTTAGTTATTTGAACTATTTCTGAACTTTTTTTCTTGTAAACAAAGTTTTTGTGCGATAAACTCTATTTAAGCTAGTCGGAAGTCTTAACAATAGACTTTCAATCTTACACTAGATGAGAGATTATATAAAGAAGCTATTCTTGAATAGGACTTTGACTTGGTGTATCTAAATCTTAGACTAAAATACTTTCATCAGGTCAGCCTCACCAAGCTAAGCTCTAAGCAAAAAACGAGCATTAAAGATTGCACAATATCAAGACTGAATTTGTCTTTCCAATAAGAGACTTAACGCTCTCTAATAGTAAGCCCTCAATCCAAAAAAACCCCTTTAAAAAAAAGAATTTCAAAAACCATCTCTCATCAAAAAATAAATACTAAAAATTATATACTACATAATGAATACTGAATAATAAATAATACTACATTTAAATCCTTTCCATTTGATTTATAACATAAATACTAAATATTAATAAATAAATACTAAATTCAGAAAGTATACTTAATAATAAATACTGACTACTAAATATTAAATTTAAATGCTGCCATTTAATTTTAGTCATATATAAAATAATCTTGGTTTATAAGTCTTCTATGACAAACACAGCCTTGTATAATATATAAATTATATACTATATATACATATATCTCCCTGTATGGTAAAAGGCTATTAGCCAACTTTAACTGCATGTAGTTGGCTAGGTCCTGATCATAGTAATTCTACCATAAACTACAATAGACACCAATTTTCTATTAGCTTCGGTCAGCTACTAATAAAAGTTCTCATAATCAAACTTAACTATCTTCAATCTTAATTTCAGCTTGCTAAAAGCTGTTCTTTTATATATACATAATATGTATGTAATATATGTAATATGTATTACATATATATAGGGCAAATTAGGCTTTATTCATGTTCATTTTGAGAACTTGTCCAATATGTTCTGAATATTTCACTTCAGTAAACAAAATATGTGCAATGCATAAATTGTCTTGACTCAGGATATATAGGTACATATAAACAATATCATATAGGTACATATATATAGGTACATATGAACTATATCTAACAGAGTATTTGATATTCGTTAAGTCAAGTAAAGCTAACTTTTCTTGTGTTGAAAATATTGGGTCAACAGCAGTTACAGTTATAGAACCGGCTCCAGGCCCGCTTTACCGTGCCAGTTGGCCATTACGCTTACCAGTTAGTTTTGGCCCATTGCGGGCCAGACGAGACGGCTTATATATGTATATATATATATATATATTTTCTTCTTCTTTTTTGTCTCTTTGTTTGTTTGTTTGTCCCTCTTTTGGGATTGCAATTTTTGACAGCAATTTTCTTGCCGTTGACAAAAGCCTTACGCAGTAAATTGAGATGGATGAAAGCCAACAGGCAGACAGACAGACAGACAGATTGACAGACAGTTAGACAGCCAACTAGACGGAAAGAGTGGAATTGCGCTCGTCGCCAACTGAGCCAATAAGCGCACTTGGTTTAAAGCAACAGCGACCCTCGGCAAAACTAAAAAAACAACAACAACAAAAACAAACCAAAAACAGACGAAAATGGTCAAGAAAAACGAAAGCCATTGCTGTTGGCCTCGTATCCGCTGGGTTGCCTAATTGGTTTGCTCCAGCAGAGACTAAACAACATAAAAGGGAGAGACCCGAAAAAGATGAAACTTAAAATCCTGAATACGGCTAGCCAGCTGCTCCCATTTCGAAGGCAGTAAGACTTAGCAGTGCGTGAAAGCCAGCCAAGAGATTGCCGACTGAGAAATCAAACGGAAGTCATAAAGGCTATTCAAATAAATATGAGACGATCATTTGATCAGCTTGCTTGAATTTTAAATAATTTTGTAGATTTTGAAAAGTGCAATAAATAATTAAATAAAAAAATTAAATAATTAAAAATTGTATTAAATAATAATAGAATAAATCCAAAATAAATTAAATATAAGTTTGAAGAAAATATAATATACAATTGAATTTAGCTGTAAAAAAATAATAAATAAATATTTGGAATTTTTTTCAATATTATTTTCAACACACAAATTCTATTAGCTTTTATATATTTTTTAAGCTGATTATTAAGGATTTTTTTTCTATAATTATTCTATTTTTAAATAGAAAATGTGTTGAACAATATTAGGCCCAATCGATTAGATTTGTAAGAGAATAATGTTTGTTAAGAGATTGCAGTCATTTATTCCATTTTCTTCATATTCTTTACATACGTGTTCGTTCTCACATCGGTTAAAAATTTAGAAGACTTTACCCCAGCAGAATCTACTCTAAAAGAGGGTACTCTAAGAGAACCTACTCTAAGAGAACCTACTCTATTGTTACTCTAAGACTTTCAAGGCCTGCAAACTCCAAAAGAGTCTACTCTTATTGAGTCTACTCTAGAAGAGTCCCCTTTAAAAGAATTTTCTCTCAAAAAAGTCTACTCTAGAAAAGTCTACACTAGAAAAGCCTACTCTAGAAAAGTCTACTCTAGAAAAGTTTACTCTAGAAGAGTTTACTCTAAAAGAGTCTTCTCTAAAAGAGTCTACTCTTATTGAGTCTACTCTAGAAGAGTCTCCTCTAAAAGAATTTACTCTAGAAAAGTCTACTCTAGAAAAGTCTACACTAGAAAAGCCTACTCTAGAAAAGTCTACTCTAGAAAAGTCTACTCTAGAAGAGTTTACTCTAAAAGAGTCTTCTCTAAAAGAGTCTACTCTTATTGAGTCTACTCTAGAAGAGTCCCCTCTAAAAGAATTTTCTCTCAAAAAAGTCTACTCTAGAAAATTCTACACTAGAAAAGCCTACTCTAGAAAAGTCTACTCTAGAAAAGTCTACTCTAAAAGAGTCTTTTCTAGAAGAGTCTAATCTAAAAGAGTTTAATCTTAAAGAGTCTAATCTAAAAGAGTCTACTTTAGAAAAGTCTACTCTAGAAGAGTCCACTTTAAAAGAGTCTATTGTAGATGAGTCAATTCTAATAGAGTCAATTCTAAAAGAGTCTACTCTAATGACAAAGCCCAAGAATTTCAAGGCCAGCCAACGTCAAGAGCCACTAATTCGGCTGTTCACAGAGTACCCAGATGACGATTATGTCCAAGTGCCACGCCCATGTTTCAACGAATTATGATCATGGACACAACTAGATGTGTGTATGTGTATGTATTTCTATGTACCTGTGTATGTGTTTTGTATGTTTGTCATTGATAGGATTTGCGTGTGCCCTTTGAGTTTCAATTGAGCTTAGTGCGAGTAATTAAGGGGCATTAGGCAGCCGCCACGCCCACTGTGGCCAAAACTGTGCAAACCCGTGTGTAGACAGTGTTGGCTACTTTATGGTTTTGGCTTAAACTGTGCCGACATTTTCATTAATTTGCACAATTGAATGATTTTCATTAAATTGTAATTACCCGAAATTAATCGCCTTGGCAATTGGGAAACCCAATCGAGGTAAATCGACGCCGCCTGCTGAGGCGATTGTGTAAAGGACGCTGTGCTGCCTAAGCGGCTTATAGCCATTGCTCTGCCTAGAACCAATTCGACTCAGTCTCTCCCTCTCTCTCTCTCTCTCTGTCACACACACACACACAGAGTGTATCACTGTCTCTTTTGCCTTTAGACGTGGCGATAAGAAAAAGTTGTGCCAAATCGATTCAATTGCATTGTTTGTATTTGCCGACTGATTGAAATGCATGTGAGCGTGGAAATTGTTTAGTTTTCATTAGGAAACGCATTCCGAAAAATCCATTGGCTGGCAATTAGTGCAGAGCAAAGCGCTGCAAAATACAAATTGCGAATTTCGAATTGCGAATTGCGAAAGAAAAGCGTCGGCTGATTAGCTTCCAGCTAACTGGAAAAGCGCAAATGAATGCAAAGAAATGCAAAAGTAAAAGCAAGAAAAACAAAAATTTATTTTCTTCGAGATGCTGCAACTCAAATACCCTAGGCTGTTGTAAAGGAAATGGGCATAGAAGACCTAGGAAGAATAATAAGACTAAAGTTAGAGTATATTGATATTGAAATTTATTAAGTAGAGAATAATAAAATAGAGAAATTGACTGATCAGAGATAGAGATAAATAGTTTTATGAAATGATTAAGCAGAGAATAATAAGAACGAGAAACGGATTAATAAGAGATTGACATAGAAATAAATATAAATTGTATGAATAATATGATTAACTTAAAGTATGCTGAAGAATTGCAAATTTATTTTGAAAAATAATATATGTATCTTATGTGTGTTCAGATATATGCATATATATATATATATATATTATATAATATTTATTATATATATATATATATATAAAGTAATAAAATATTAAAATATATAAGAGTGTTCTTTAATAATTATTAGCTTTAAGCACGTGTATGAAGACTTTGACGTTGTGTAAATATATTGTGTGAGATGATATAATAAAGTGAAGAGTGTGTGAAGGTTTTTTTTAAATTTTTATCTCAATTATTTACGCTACTCAGTTGTTCACCTCTTCGCTTTGAATTTCGAACTAAACTGAATGCTCTTCCTCTTCTGCTAATAACATTCTCATTGAGTATCGATGACACTTAAGTTAACTATCGATAGCCTAATAGCTAGGTATCGATTGTTACCTATAGGGTTATCCACTCTAATTCCTATTGGCGTAGTCAAAATGTGTCATTTCAATTAAGAGTGAGACATCAGCTCCGTTTCTCTTTTTGCATACAGGGTATGTTGCATTCAGTCTGTGTGGGTGTGTGAGTGTGCGTGTTTGTGTGTGTGTGGCAGGCGGCGCTATGTAGGCGTAGGCGTCTAGCTGCTTGGGCAATTATGAACGCCTCTGAGCGGCAGCTGCCACTGAGTTGCTTAAGTGTGCGTTGCATATTTAAAACTGCCGCCAACCTGCGCTCCACCCTTCCCCCCCTCCCCCCTTCCCACCTCTCACCCGCCTACAACGTAAACAATGAGGCAGCAGTTGTTGCTGTTGTTTCATTGCCAAAGCCGGTCAAAAGGCCGTCGAGTGTCGTCGTGCCAAGTAACAACTTGCAACAACAGCAAGGCAACCAAGTTGCAGCAGCAATGGCAATAATTCAGTTCAAGTGCACGAAATTTGTTGCACATTTCGCATGCAGGTGCAAGGTAAATGCTTGGGCGCACATCTAAGGCGTGGTCAGGTGCGAATATTGCCGCCAGGTGGACAGCTTGGACACGGCACGAAGGTCTTTTCCATTTCAAGTGGAGTTGTTATTCGCTTGTCTCTTTTTGTTTTGTATTTTTTGCAAACAGACGAGAGAAAATAAAGATGAATAAACGAAATAGAAACCAAAGCGAGAAGCAGCAGCAAATTAAGACAATAAAGCTCAAATTAAATAAAGACTTGAGATGGCATATGGTCTGAGATGGTAAACAGTCAGCAAAGCTTGTGATGTTAAGAAATTAAGCTTTCTGTGAAACTGTTAACGTTATTATATTTGTTTTTTATGGTCTTAAATTCATGTGAAAAATATACAAATTTCTGTAAATATTTGAAATGCCATTTTGAGTTTACTCTAAGCTTGCACAAGTTTTTTGAATACTCAGCAAATTTTTTTAGATTTTACAAGCGATTTTTTTACGGCTTTAACTTTAAGTAACAGGAATCTACATAGGAAAATTTGAAGTCTAACTTTTTGCTTGTTCAGAAAAACCAAATCAAAATATGGGATATTGAAATATATATTTGAAACTTCAAATCTTTAGCCAACATTCCTACAAGGTATTAGCATGGGATTCAACTATATAGCTATTCATTTGAATGTAGTGAAGTAAAGCATCTAGCAGCTTCTCTCCTGCGATGAAGAATGCCAACGTTGCGCCAGCCACAAGCACTGTAATACTCCCACAAAGAGAACAACATCAATGAGAGGCCTTGAAGCAAAAAATAAAAATATCATTTGATAAAAAAAAATGTAAGAAACAAATTATTTACAATAAAAAAAATAAGAAAAAATTTTAAAAATGTTTTAACGAAATTTCGCACAAACATATGTAACAGTCAAATCATAATAAATATTTTAGCAGAGATATATGTACTACATACCTATTAAAATTAGTATTACTCTTGTATTCTAACTCAAGAGAAACTTCAAACTGGTTTTATATATAAATTTGACGAAGACTTTAATTCTTGCTACTTAATTTTGGGTATTCATATAAATATGTTATACAAAATTATATAAAAATATATAAAAAATAAAAATTATATTAAATTTATATAAAATTAAATTTATAAATATTTAAAATATGAAGTTGATATACAATTAATTTATATTGAATTATATTAAATTTATATCATATTAAATTATTTAATATTTAATATGTGAACTTGCTATACAATTAAATTATTTTAAATTTAAATCATATTAAATTATTTAATATTTAATATGTGAGCCTGCTATATAATTAAATTATATTAAATTTATATCAAATGAAAATATTAAATATTTCTTATATGAACAATTTAATTAAAATTTTATAAAATTCAATTATTAAATATTTAATAAATGATCTTGTTTCGATTCCAGGTAACCGAACGCCAGGAGCAAACACCAGCACCACAAATGCAAGATGAATTCGGACCAAACAATGCAGATGCCATCTGGGCCGCCGCCTGCGTCGCAGAGAGTTACATGCGGCGATTACAGCGGGGAGGTGGAGAGCTGCTATGGGGCAGCGGGCAACGTGGGCTATGGCGGCATCCCGAATTCGTCGACCAGCAGCTACGGTTCTTTTGGCGTACTCTCCAAGTTATCCAGCGTCGGGGCAGGAACGCCGACGTTGCCGCTGCTGCTGTCCGCGCCGCCTTCAACAAGCACCTTCAAGACGACGACGACGATGAATCCGAACCCAGCATCGACATCTTCAACTTCCGCTTTGATCCAAACGCCTTCCAAATTAATCCCAATTACGGTGACGAACCCGACCTCGACGCCGTCAACGCTGCTCTCGCAGCCTACGCAGCTGCCGACGCAGCAGCAGCAGCCGCAGCAGCAGCAGAAGGCGCAGCAGAAGGCGCCGCAGCAGCCGGCGCCGCCGACAACAACAATGATGCCCCTGTCCCTGACGACCATGTCGCTGACAACGCCGAACCAGCTGACGAACCAGTTGTCGAACCAGTTGTCGAACCAGTTGCCGAACCAGCTGCAGACCCAATTGCCGACGCAGCTGTTGCCGATGCCGACGCTGGAGGACATTGAAGTGGCTGCACAACAACAACAGCAACAACAACAACAACAACAACAGCAGCAACAACAACAGCAGCAACAGCAGCCGCCGCCGGCATCGCAACAGACGCAACCAACCGGCATACTTAAATACCCAACACCTTCGACCATTGGCTATGTAACCGAGCTGCTGCCACCGCCACCGGGGCCCAACCTGGCCAACAGCGCCAGCAGCTCCATTAACAGCAATTGCGGCACACTCAAAAGCAATGCCAAGCTGTTGCCCCTGCAGCTGGTGGCAAATACTACGGCCTCGACACGCAAAGAGCCACCATCGACGGCCACCGCTGGTCAGTCGCAGCAGCGCGCCCGCCGTCAGGGCTGGTGCGCCTGCTTTGGCTCCGGACCCAGCGCATCGGAGGCCAAAGCACCGCCCGGCTATGCCACCAAATCCAAGAAGCGCAAACAAACGGCGCAAACAGTTTGGTCCGCTCTACTCACCAATTTGGGCATCTGCATGCTGCTGCTGGCCTACACGTTGCTCGGTGAGTCCACAGTCCTCTGAATTTACCAATCAAAACTGAACTGAGCTTGGGCGAAAGGAAAACATGCATTTTGTTCGTTACATTCTTACATTTTCTAGTATTTGATGGAGCTGCTGGGCTATGGGCTCACTCACTGCCTGCAAGCTATTTCTTGGTAATTGAACATAGGTCCACAGGCTGAAATGAAAATTCATTAAAACAGCGCTCTTCTTTGCGATTCTCATGCCTTTATGCATCGTTTCTCCTGTAGTGAAATGCCCAAAATATTATTATTAAATAGATTATGGGCTTAACATATATATAAATACAAATAAATATATAGCTGACCAAAAGTTATTTATGTATTCATGATCAACTTGGAGCTTGGCAACTCACAAAATAGAGCTCAAGAGCATACCCTAATTGTAGACTGAAAGATCCATAAATTATATGGTCTGATTATTCAAGCATAACCTATTTAAAACAAACAAAAATCTGGCGCTACCGATTGCGTAATACTCATTCACTTTCTAAAAGCATTTCAATCTTCTTTGGTAAAAATGCAGTAACTTAATTGTCCCATCCAAAGCATTGGAAGAACAAGTAAGAAAGCTCTAATCGAGACTACGAGTTCCCCTGAACCCTTAGATAATAATAAGTTAGTGTACATTTCTTGCGAAAGTAATTGTGATAATTATTATTATAGTTTTTTAGATAATAAATTTTTCAGGCAGTTAGTCTTCTAAGTTTGCTAAGTCTTCCAAGTTTTCTAAGTCTTCCTTATTTTTTAAGTCTTTAAATTTGTGTTTCAAGTTTACTAAGTCTTTCAAGTTTTTTTAAGTCTGTCAGGTTCTCTAAGAGTCTTCCTAATTATCTAAGTCTTCCTAGTTTTCTAAGTCTTGCTAATTTTCTAAGTCTTTCAAGTTTTCTAAGTCTTTTTAGTTTTCTAAGTCCTCCAAATTTTCTAAGTCTTGCTAATTTTCTAAGTCTTTTAAGTTTTCTAAGTCTTTTAAGTTTTCTAAGTCTTTCAAGTTTTCTTTGTTTTCCTAATTTTCTAAGCCTTTCAAGTTTTCTAAGTCTTTTAAATTTTCTAAGTCTTGCTTATTTTCTAAGTCTTTCAAGTTTTCTTATGCTGTCAAGTTTTCTAAGTCTTTCAAATTTTCTAAGTCTTCCAAATTTTCTAAGTCTTTATAGTTTTCTAAGTCCTCCAAATTTTCTAAGTCTTCCAAATTATCTAAGTCTTTATAGTTTTCTAAGTCCTCTAAATTTTCTAAGTCTTGCTTATTTTCTAAGTCTTTCAAGTTTTCTTATGCTGTCAAGTTTACTAAGTCTTTCAAATTTTCTAAGTCTTCCAAATTTTCTAAGTCTTTATAGTTTTCTAAGTCCTCCAAATTTTCTAAGTCTTCCAAATTTTCTAAGTCTTTATAGTTTTCTAAGTCCTCCAAATTTTCTAAGTCTTGCTAATTTTCTAAGTCTTTTAAGTTTTCTAAGTCTTTCAAGTTTTCTTTGTTTTCCTAATTTTCTAAGCCTTTCAAGTTTTGTAACTCTTCCTAATTTTCTAAGTCTTTTAAATTTTCTAACTCTTCAAATTTTTCTAAGTTATTAAAGTCTTCCACATTTTCGAAGTCTTTCCTCTAAGCCTAAGTCTTTACTGCTTAGCTCAAAGATCGTTAACATTATCTTATGTCTATAAATTTTCTTATATCTAATATTTAAACAATTCTTAACATTATTTATAAATATTACAATTCAGCTTAAAGTACTTAACATTATTAACAAATAAAATACTTACCTCACCACACTTCACTTCACCACACTTCACTTCACCACCCTTCACTTCACCACACTTCACTTTCACTTTCACTTTACTGCACAGCACAATTGACCCCCACCGGGCCTGGACGACTGAAGAAATGCTGCAGCTGCTGCTCTTTATATAGGGCCACTTTCACTCAAATTCTAAGGCGCGCTCAAATGTTGAGCCTGCGTCGAGTTGCGGTCGCTGCAGTCGATCGTGAAGTGACCAACGAGAACACTCTCTGCTGCTTCAAGCATTCTAAATGAGTTTAACTTAGATGTAAATGTAAGCAAATATTGCTGCGTACATATAGACAACATAAATGATCCTCTGCTGCTCATCTTTGCTCCTTGCTATGGTTAGGCAGACAGAGAGAGAGAGAGAGAGAGAGACAGAGAGAGAGATAGAGAGAGAAAGATACAGATAGATTTGCAGATATACAGACAGGCATACAGTCAGATTAATAAACAAACAAACAGGGTTCAAGAATATTTAGTCTTCCCCAACAATAGCCAATGAGAATACATTCTGCTGTATCAAGCATTCTAAATAGGTTTTTTCTTAAATATAATTATTGCTACAGACATATAAAGGTCTTCAACTTGTTTTCTTCTATCCTACTTATAGGAATTGAGTTGTTCATGCGCTATAAAAATTAGGAAGCCACTCTCACAGGAATCGGACAATTACACAGATAGACAGATAGACAGATAGACAAACAGACATACACATACATACACATTTTATATAGTTTCATCGGCTCTTGTCATAAATCATAGACAAGCTTTTGCTTCTGCTTTTGCTTGTTAAACAAATTTAGATATATTTTGTGTGCTAGGTATTTAAATGAATGTTTTATTTTTATTTTTATAGGGCACTTAATTTTTAATAAAAATTAGGTATACAAAAGTGTTGTGTTTTACATTTTTTAGTTAAGAGAATGACTTGAAATATAGGCTTTGGAATAAATTCAACTGCTTTGTGAACATGAATGAGTATTATGGACTCCTGTTTCAGGAGGTAAAGACGGCATCGTAAGAGACCCCAAAAAAAGAGTTTTTTTTTTTCAAGATGCTGACTCAAGTGCATAATGTCTGATTACTTTCGGTGAGATAAAATAGATTTTCATGAATAAAAAAAATAATAATAATGAAAAAAAAAAAACAATTTGCAATTTGCAACTTTTCGAGCAGACCTCGTACTATGAAAACTTAGAATCTCCCCGCAGTTTTAGTTGATCAAAGACGTAAAAGCCCTGCTATTATAGAAATCTGTAATCGTAGAAGTTTGACATGAATATGAAATTTAATGCGAACTGATAGAATTTATGGTAGAGTCATTTAATTGAAGGCCAATTAAGCGAGATTCGGCTGAGCCGAGCTCATTTGCAATGTGTCGCTGACATTTAGGCGCTCGAGTCAAGCCGCTCATTAAATTTGGACAGCAACTGTGGCGTTTCGCTAGATTAATTATAGCTCGACACATATATACATATATAAATGTGTATATATGTGTGGACAAATATATAGTAAGAGAGCAAAACTATCAGTTGTATAAACATTTAGCTGTCGCATTGCTGTTTGTCCTTGGGTGCTTTCGTTATGTTGACTAATTAACGCAACATTTTCCTTTCGAGCCGTTGACTTTTTGCGTCAGATACAAATACAGATACAGATAGAGATACAGACACAGTTAGAGATAGATATAGATATAGAGATAGAGCTAGATGAGGAGCTCGTTGTAACAACAGATACCTAATGTGTCTTGTCACAATTTCGACGTTTAAATTAACAACAACAGCGCCAGCAACGACGATGTGATAAATTTAATTAATCATTTTGCCAGCCGCATGCGAAATGGAAAGAAAACGCCAAAATGGCGTCGGCCGCGAGTTTTGCCGCAA
The DNA here is from genome assembly GCA_035045345.1 of Drosophila hamatofila. Lineage (NCBI taxonomy): Eukaryota > Metazoa > Arthropoda > Insecta > Diptera > Drosophilidae > Drosophila > Drosophila hamatofila. The sequence continues at coordinate 15,388,325 of JAWNPA010000039.1, read as the reverse complement.
GGCCGAAAACTCGAGAACTTATCCGGCTGACAATTATGCGTGAGTGTGTGTTTATGTGTGTGTGTGTGTGTGTGTGTGTGTGTGTGTGCTTTTGGCATTATCATCCCATACATTGGCATCGCTGTCATGCTGTTGCCTTGCCGTGTCGCCAGCCATGTGTACTCGCATTAGAAACCAAAGACGGCTGTGCGAACATGTCGGCCACGGAAGTGACAGGCTGCTAGACAAAGTGACAAAATAGGCAGCATGCAAAAGGCAGACACGACACATGCGCTACATCAAATACTTTAAACAAATCGAAGGGACGTCAGTGATGCTACAAACTTAACTGTGACTTGTCACCGGTTAAGCGCAAAAGCCGGTGAAAGTAACAGGTGCAGTTGACGTTGTCAGCATTGAAAGAGAAATAAAATAATTGCTTGTTGAAGCAAACTGCGACTTGTTACGATTGAGTGAACAAGTCACAACATTTTAAGGCAATGCATTTATTATAAGTTACAAGATTTCTAGAAGTTGAGCTTTACGTTTACTTATTTTTATGGGTAACTAATAAATTACTTGTCGAACGAAACTGCTACTGCTCCCATTTAAGTGAACAAATCACAACATTTTAAAACAATATATTTCTTATATATTTATTATATATTTTCTTAAAGTTGAGCTTTATTAGTTGAGTTTTATTAGTGATTTATGAGTAACGATGAAATCATCTATCAAATGAAACTTTTACTTGTCACGGTTAGCAAGCTATAACATTTAATGTCAAGCTTTATATTTCACTTTATTTATCATAGTTGGTGAAAGTCTCAATATTTTAGGCAGGCAGAGTTGTATGCTTGACTAACAAGAAAAACTAATATTCATTCTATCTCTGATCATAAAGAGCACTTTTCAGTGTTGCCAGCTTGTATTTTGTCACATTTATGGCACCTGCAAAAAAGTTGCCAAGACAAAAAATCTAAAAAAAAACATTACATTTGAAAAAAGGAAATTTAATTTCTGATATAGTTACATTCTTTTTTTTATCTAGAATGACATTTGGATTAACGAATATTTTTTTAACTAATAACAAAATTATTTGTTTTTTTAGTTTTTATTTATTTAAAGTGTTATTTTTTTTATTTATTTATAGTATTATTTTTGATATATTTTTATTAAATTGCACCAATTATTTGAAATGAAAAATCTTAAGAGCTACACATTAAAATTAAAATGCTATTGAATTTCTTATAGTTTTTTTAATTTTTTTTTTTTACTTAGTCTAAATTCTTTTATAAAAAATGTATTAACCAACACAATAGATATTCAATTATTGCAATTTTTTATTAAATGATTTTCATTTTTATTTATTTACATACTTATTCACATTATTATTTTTATTTTTAAAAGTTTTTTAATTATTAAAATAAAAGGTAATTAATTTTCTATCATTTTTATAATAGCATAAAATATTTTGAAAATTTTAAGCCTCATAGAAATATTGCTAAAGTTGTTTTATGGTTTTACTGTTTTTGTATATTCATAGAGACGTTGTAGAAGACGTTGTTCAATGTCGCGCTGTAGCTCATCTCCAGCCACCGTATATGTGTGCGTATGTGTGTGTGTGTGTGAACGTGTGTAAACGTGTGTGTACGGCTGTATGTGACAGCTGCGCAAAAAGTTAGCCGTGTTGCCTTGTTAAAGGAAATCATCAAATGACACAAACAATTATTTAACTTTCTCTAGGCTCCGGTGCGTGAGTTTGTGACGTCAGCACACGCCCGTTTGACAGCTCCCTCTGTGTGTGTGTGTGTGTGTGTGTGTGTGTGCGTGTTTATGCATATGTGCTAGTATGTACTCCATTTTGCGTGCATTTTAACGCTTCAACAAAAGTTTCAAGTTGGCCAAGCACAACAGCAACAACAATTGCTTCTTTTGTGTTGCTGCTGTCGCTGCTGCTGTTGTTGTTGTTGCTGCTCTGTGCTGCTCTCTGCTGCTGTCGCTGCTCTCTGCTGCTGTTGTCGCTTCTCCCTGTCCAGCCGCCAATTCACAGTCCTGCTGCCACACACGCTCATGTATTATTTTTAACTTTGACATGTGTTGGCTTTTGTCGACGACATCGACTCATCATACCCCTCATAATATCATTTGCAGACCCGAAAAACAAAAAACAACAACAGCAACAACAACACACTGAAAAAAAATTTTGTTAAAGTTACGGCGAATGTAGCTGAAAAACTTTTTCACAAACTTGACAAATGCCGCTCCAGCAACACATGTTTGCCTATGCGACAGTGTGTGTGCGTGTGTGTGTGTGTGTGTGTATGTGTGAGTGTGACTGTGTGTGCGAGTATTGGTTGATCAGCATAGACATTATGTGAGTGACAAGGCTTTAGCATCGGAATTTATGTAGTAAATGTTGAGCTTTACACTGTGCACTGGGCACTGACTATTCGTCATGTCAACAAGCTGTAGTATGTGACCCGTTGCCTTTTTTCTCTTGCTTCTCTTGTTTTTTTGATGGACCCGAATTCCTGGAGGCCTGTCCCGACAAAGGGGGTACATATCTTAAAAATGTCAATGTTTTGATGAATTCAACTTAATTTGGAAGATTTTCATGTCAAACTTGAAGTCCATTTAATAGTTGTAGCTATAAGACGAAAGGGCAGAGAGAGAGAGAGGGAGATAGAGAGAGAGAAAGATAAATACTGAATTAAATTAAGAGGAAAGCAGAGATAGGAAGAGAGAGAGATAGAGGAAGACAGATATATAGAAAATACCAATAGGGAGATAGAGGGAAAAAAGAAAGAGAAAGAGATAGAGAGATTGAGATGAAGAGAAAAGGGGTTGAAAATAGAGAGAAAGAGAGGGAGGCAAAAACAGACAAAATAGAGGAAAAAATATAGAGACGGAGAGATAGGGAAGAGAAGATAAAAAGGTAGAAAAAAATAGAGAAGGAAATAGAAAAAGACAGGAAGAATGAAACAGGGAAAAAAACAAAGAAAAAGATAGAAAGAAACAAAGAGTGAGTGAGCCAGAGAGAAAGAGAGAGAGAGAGAGAGAAATAGAGAGAAAAAACTGAGAGAAAGAAACAGATAGAATGAAACAGAGAGAAAGAAATAGATAGAGAGAAAAAGAGAGAAAGAAACAGAAAGAATGAAATAGAGAGAATAAAACGTAGAGAGAGAACCAGGGAGACAGAGAGACAAAAACAGAGAGAGAGAAAGAGAGAGGGAGAGGAAAATAAAAGATTTCAAAATAATAAAAGGGAAATAGAGAGAGTCAGAGAGGCGGAGAGATGTGATTATTAACCACAACAACGTAAAATATGTAAGAAAATAAGATAAAGACTTAAACTACAAAAACTAAGCAGGAATATAATGCAGAAGTAAGAAGCTAAGCGAATAGCAATAAGCTTTAGTGGAAGTTAAGAGAAAAGACAACACAGAAGACCCCTAAAAAACAAACATAATAAATTGAAGTAGGGGCTAAGGAAACTGAAGCAAGTAACATAAAAAGTTAACTAAGTAGCTGGCGATTAGAAATTGGATAAACTAGCTGAAGAGCTCAACCTAAACATAACTTAACATAACTTGTTTCAGTTAAATGAGAAAAAAAGAGTGACAACAATAAACGAAGCAAGTGAGAAGTTGAACAGAGAAGCAAAGAAGCACATTTTATTTAAGCTAGCAATAGTCAATTGCAATATAAATTTGAGAAATATTCAATTTCAATATTTATGCAAATTAAAAGAAGAATGAAGCAATTTCACAGAAACAGATATTTATATGACAAAAGTCATCTTTATTTTCCATGAATAAATATTTTACAAAAATGCATATTGATTGAAAAAAAAATATATATAAAAATATTTGCAGCTTTTTCTGTCAAAGAAAAATATGATAGACCAGAAAAATCTGGTATTATATGTAATAACTGTAATAATAATTGTTTTAACTATGAGCTGAAAAGTTTCATTTTGTGTTGAGTGAAATAAATTTTTTAGAAATTATTCTGACAAAATACCCGCAAAGAATTGATTTGAGGACAAATTCTTGGCAATTTGTTGTGCAATTGCAATTGACAGAGATTGAGAGAAGCTGAGTGGGCAGAAGAAATTGAAGCAACACAATTGCACTGCGACTGGCTGGCCCATAAAATTGGGCTATTTAAGAGCTGATGATGGCGGAGCATGACTCTTGGCCAGTTTGGCTGGCCATGTTGGCTGGCCATTTTGGTTTTGGCCAGCGCCGTCGAGCCCTCCCCAACTGCATCCAAGCAATCCGGACAATGCTGACAATACAAATGAGTTGCCGTTGCTTATTTCGGAGGCTAACACTCTGTTGTTGTTTGCCAGTGTGTGTGTGTGTGTGTGTGTGTGTGAAGTCTCATGAGTCTAATGCCGTTTGTTGGTCTTGTTTGCAGGCTCCTTTATATTCCTAACCATCGAGAACGAGGACTCGGCCCTGCTGCATCAACAGCATACGCTGGCATCCACCAAGCGCAACAGCAACAGCAACAGCAATGGGAACGGCAATGGCATCTATCAGCAGCAAAGGTCGCCGCAGACACAGCAACAGCCACAGCCACATCAACAGCAGCCCGGACCACACTCGGACAATGACACGGTGGCCGCTGCAGTTGCCCAGGGACAGGGCCAGGGACAGGGCCAGGGACAGGGACAGGGACAGGGCCAGGGACAGGGACAAGATCTGAGCCATGGAGCGTACGGTCAGGCATCGAATGACTTTGTTTATGGATTGGATGACAACGACATGGATGGGGGGCAGGCGCAGTTTGCCTTATCGCCGGATACTTATGATGTACGGCAGCGCACCATTGAGAATATCTGGGACATAACCGTGTCTCTCAACATACTCTACAAGGAGAACTGGACAAAGTAAGCAAGCTCACACCACACACCCTCCACCTGCCCCACACTCAATTCCTGTTTCACACTTGGCTATCAAACTACTTACTTATTCCCTTCCCCACACACACACACACATATGTACGCTGTCTTTATCCTTCTCTCTCTCTCTCTCTCTCACTCACAGATTAGCCGCACTTGAAATTGCCAAGTTTCAAGACCAATTAATCAAGAGACTGAACGAGGATGTTATGCTGCAATTATCACACGACGATGTGGCTGCCGGACATTCGGTTGGTGGTGCTGGTGGTGCTGGTGCTGCTGCTGCTGGTGGTGGTGGTGGTGTTGGGGGTGGTGGCTCAGCCAACAATCCAGCCACAGAAGCTGTGCTCCTTCACACACACTTTCATCATCATCGCCTTGCCGGCGGCGGCGGTGGTGGCGTGGGTGGACCACCGCATGAATGGAATTTCGCCAAAGCGTTTTTGTATTCGCTGACCGTTTTGACCACAATTGGTAAGTGCCCACCAGACCAGTGCTTAGCACATGCATGACAGAGTAATAGCCAGCAAGAGAGAGGGAGGGAGTGAGGGAGTGAGAGAGAGAGAGAGAGAGTGAGAGAGAGTGAGAGAGAGCGAGGCAACTGCCATGTGTGGCCGCCCGACGAGGTGGGCTGCATTGTGCCATTTACGCCGTGGCCGTGGGCCATAAATTTTATGTTCCACCAAACGGAAATTTGCTTTACTTCAGTGGCGAGAACATCAAGTGAACCTCGTGCACTTGATTTTAGATAGCGCCGCAATAGGGTCCACGGCCCATTCACCTTTTGACACGGCCACAGCAGCCAGACTGCCACAGACCACATTGGATCGATGAGCTGCTGGCTTCATGAGCTCATGCACTTCGATATTCCCCATTAAATTAACCAAATGAAAAACCCAAACAATAAATGCAATGCGAAGTGAGAAGCGTGACGAGAAGCATGAGAAGCTTGAAGCAATATGAAGAGAGAGAGAGACGGAAAATGACGTGAGCAGGGAGAAGCATAGCGAGTGAAGTGGAGCGAGGACTAGTTAGAGAGAAACATTATGAGCTATATAGAGTTAAAAAACATTGAGAGAGAAGCATAAAGAGAAGCATTGCGAGCAGTTAAACGAAAAGGAGAAGCTTAGCGAGAAGTACAACGTTCACACACCGAAAAGGAAAGCCTGGAAGCAAAGAAAGAAGCTAGTGAGAAGTTTAGTGACGAACATAGTCAGAAACATTGGGATATTCATTGTGAGAAGCATACTAAAAAGTTGAGTAGGAATCATAGCGAGAATCTTAAGCAAGAGAATAACGATTGGCGAGAAGCACAGCGAGAAGCTTAACCACAAACAACTATAAGGTGAAAAGTATTGTGATAAGTTTAGTAAGAATTGTAGATAAAGTTTAGTGAGAACCATAGAGAGATGGAGGTGAAATACTAGAGAGAAAGAGAAGCTTAACATGAATCATAGCAGAAATAATAGTGAGAAGCATAAATGAGCAATAAAAAAGCAATAAATGAGAAGAGAATCTTAAAGAAAAGCATATCTAAGAATATAAAGAGAAATCAAACACGAAGCATTGCAAAATATATAATAGAGACGAACTTAGTTAAAAGCATAGGTACAACCATAGGGAAAAGGCTTGCATAGCGAAAAACATCGTGAGAATATAGCATAGCGAGAATCATAGCGAGAAGGATAGCGAGAAGCATAGCGAGAAGCATAGCGAGAAGCATAGCGAGAAGCATAGTGAGAAGCATAGTGAGAAGCATAGTGAGAAGCATAGTGAGAAGCATAGCGAGAATCATAGCGAGAAGCATAGCGAGAAGCATAGCGAGAAGCATAGTGAGAAGCAAAGTGAGAAGCATAGTGAGAAGCATAGTGAGAAGCATAGCGAGAAGCATAGTGAGAAGCATTCACAAACTATATTAATTTAAAAGGCAAAAAATTCAGTGTAAAACAAACAAAAATCATGCAACAATTAAAAATGAATAAGTTTTAATAAAATAGCAATAATTCTTGATTAACAGCTGCAAATATAATATATGATTAAGAATCTTGAATCTTGAATAAATCAAATGCGCGCAGCAAATGCTATAAAGAAAAGCTCTAAAACTCAACAATTAAAAAACTCTGAGGAAGGAAAAGCTGATGCTAATCGTATGAATGAGATTTTCTCTAAGGTCAAATCAATTGACCAATTGCGTTGTATTCATTTAACAATTTAGATGCGAGAAAATGCATATCTATATATGTGTATAGATTTCTATCTATCTATATGTATGGAAAGGTAAAATGTTGCAAATTCCAAAGCTGTAAAAGTTTGAATACTGAACAATTTCGACGAATCCTGTTAGACTTACAATCTCTGTGTGTGTGTGAGTGTGTGTGTGTGTGTATGTGAGTGTGTGTGTGTGTGTGTGAGTGTGTGTGTAGCTTATCGGAGATGCTCATCTGTCATTTGTGTGCTCATGTGAGAAGAATATCTTTCAATTGGCATTGTCAAGGCGCTTTCCCACACACACACACACACACACGCACCTCAATTTAAGCTGTGTGTGTGTGTGTGGGAAGCTGCCTTGGCTGTGACAGAGTTTTGCAGTTGTTCGGTTTCCCAGGGGCTGTCAAGTGCTGGCGTTTGCGCTTTTTATTTTTGTTTTTTGTAAATTTTGTCTTCAGCTTGTTGTTGCTGCTCGGTAATTTCGTAGGTTCACCCACAAAAAACAAGCCGAAAGTCAAATATTGATAGAGCAAAACAACAAACGAAGCTATTTGCTTAGCCCGAATGGCCAAAACACACACACTTACCAGCCAGGGACAGCTAGACAGCTAGACAGCTAGACAGAGAGACAGAATGTGAGTGGGCGAGTGTGAGAGTGAGAGAGGCATATAGACACGACTTTCCACTTGTGAAAATGCTATAAAATAAAATTTGCAAAAATTTTGTGCTGATCTTGGCAGTTCATGCAAAGGGCCGACAAGCAAATACGCCCCAACCAAGGCGCCCCCAGTCCCAAACTCAATCCCAATCCCAATCCTAGACCCAATCCCCAAATGCCGCCCACTGCATAAAATACTCAACAGACAGGGAGAGAGAAAGAGAGGGGGGAGAGGGGGAAAATTTCGGGTCGCATTGTCAGTTTGCAATTGCGTTAGTCAGCAGAGGCTGCCTCAGCTACTGGGACATTTGTATTAACATGGCTTCCTGCTTGCCAGGCGGCTTATTATTATTATTATTATTGTTTTGCGGCTTTCAATGGACGCCATGGCACAGCAATGGCACAGCACATTGTTCTTGGACGAACGCCTACAAAAAAACAAAAACAACAAAAAAACAAAAACAACAACAAACAACAAACAACTGTGAGCACCCAACAATATGATTATTATTATTGGCCAGCCCTCGACTAAGCCACTGAGCCAATGCACTACTGGGCCCCAGTCACAAACACACACACACAAAAAAAAACACACACACACACAGAGACTGTGTGTAAAACGCCTAGAGATGGCTCGTCCTTTGGCTTCACTTTCACATTTGTTTTGCTCACGAAATGCCAATGAAATTTTGATTACTATAAACAACATTTAGCATACGGTCATTGAAGCGCCTTAAAGTCTAATTACGAGCGATGCGAGCCAACTGACTCACCTGAGTGGTTTTAATGGAATATTGTTTGTATAGGCATTAAGCTGCTTTAGGCACAAAGTCTTGCGGTTTCTCTTTTGTAGAGTTCTTTCGCTTGGTCAGACATTCATATCCTCCCAATACTACTTAGGTATTTTTATAATATTTTAAAGAATTTTATATCAACTTTCCTATTCTATAATTTTCTAAGAGTAGAATTATCAACTCCAATCTTGAGTGAGCTTAGTTCTGTGTCTTAAAAATAAGTTTGAGCTAAAAGCGGAATTTAAATCTTTAAATTTTAAATTTGTATAGCTTTTAACTATTTACATTTCGTTTTTTAATATTTAAAAATAAAATCCAATGCTGTTGAATATATATCTATGAGAATCTTTTTTTTAGTTTTTGTAAGAATTTTCAATATTATTCTTTTGAGTTGATGAAATTGAAAGATTTAAGTTAATTTTTAAAGAAAGAATTCTTTAACAGAATTTAAATCTATTAAGTTTACATTTTTATTATATTTTCTTTATTTAAACATTTAAAGCAAATTCTTATAATTTTGTTTACTAATTTTAATATTTCTAGGCCTTTTTTAATGCTTACAATTTTTTAAATTTTATGATTTGATTTACTACACCACAACTGAAATCTGTTAATTTGTAATATTATATTTCTATATATTATAATTTTGAGCAAATTCTAATACTGTTTTATATATCTTATATATATGAGAAAATTATTGATACTATTTTTAAAAATTGCAAAATTATTTTATAATAATACTCAATTTATTGAACAACTACAATGTTTTAACAATTTTTTACGAATTTTTTACCGTATTATATATTTGAATATCTATAAGCATTTTTTTTTATATATATATAAAAATATTCCAAATTATTTTAAGGCTTTACTTACTAAAGCACTCATGATTATCCTTGAGCGATCACACTCACTCTTTTTTGTTAAATCTTCCTACTCAGTTACCGAAAATAGTGTATTAAACAATCCGCACGATGTTTGTCTTTGCCACAATGAAAACATAGTAAATTTCATTATTGATTCTGCTAAGAAGTCAATAAACGTCGCCATTCGCTGGAATCAACTTCTAAGGCCCCTTTTGCCCCGCTGAAGTGAATACCTGCAAAAGGAGCTGTTTAAAGGCTTCTACTGCCAGTTCCGGCATTTATTTTTAGAGCAGAGCACGAGGATATAATTCAGGGATCTTTGAAGTGCTCAGAGAGCCAAGATGTGAGGACCTCGCATTGGCAGACGATTCCTCTTTGGCATTTGGGTTTCCTTAATTCGCTGAATATTTCTGTCATTTCAATTGTTGTGTAATATTCCAGGCATATATCACATATATCTATCATTTATCTTTCATATATCATATATGTCGGTATAATATTTGCATATATCATATATATTATATATTCCATAAATATATGACATATAATACATATTAAAAGAGTTTACATATATCTCATATATTATATATATCAAAAAGTATTCATATATCACTTAAATAATATTCATATTCCAAAAAATAGTCATATATCACATATATATAATATTCCTATCCCAATATCACCATACATACATACACATACACCATATATTATATGCATATTACACATATTCCTTATATGCATATATTATATATATCATATATATTCTATTCGCATATTTCATATCTATCATATATCATACATATGCATATACCCCACTCATATATCACATATATTCCATACATATATCACATCTCTCTATCATCTATCTTACATATGCAGCTTCACTGAATAACTCACAGAATGTCCCATATCACCCTTTAAGTCACAGTCATGTCACAGTTCCAGTAACAGTTCATTTCATCGTCCTTCCACTCACACAATTGCACAGTTTCGTGCAAAGATCGTGCGTGTGCCGCGTCCACGCGTCCATTGCTAGTTCCAGCCTGGGAACATTTCACAGCTCCTATAATAAACACACACACATACACACACACACACACACATTCGTGTATATAGCATACACTTTATATGTAAACGAGAATGCGTCTGCATGTGTGTGTGTGTGTGTGTGTGTGTGTGTACATCTCGCTATGATTGTCTTGGGCATAAATGGGAATTTATAGGCGGTTTGCTCTGACTCTGTCCCGATTTGGCATTCGCCCTGACTTCAGCTCGGTCTCCCGGCTCCCGTCTCCCGTCTCCCGGGCCTCTGCCTTCGACTGTGCCACAATAAATAGCCAACTCCGGCAATCCCTGGACGGCAATAAGACAAGTAATTTAGTTGCAAAATAATTTTAAATTTCATTTTCCATTTTCACAGCACTCACTATCATCAATTGCGCATCTAGCGCGGGCGTCACACAACTGGGCAGGCACTCCTCTGCTTCTTCTTCTTCTTCCCCTTCTTCCTCTTCAGTCCTCTATTTTCCTTTTCCATTTTGCTCCTTGCTGGGAATTGACTTTTATGCCTTGGCATATCCTGCTTTATGCGAGTCCTTCGATGCATAAGCAAAACATCGATATCAGCACTTTATGTAATTGTGCGCCTTATGAATGGCTGTGAGGCAAGCCGAGCTCTGCTCTGAAGTGGATTATCAGAGCTATAACATTATATATACATATATGTATATGGGGAGCTATACTTAGATTTAATGTAGAGCCATCAAGTTAACTGTGCTTTGAGTAGGTAAATACATTTTGTTTTCATTAATTATTAAGAGATTTTATAGAAATTTTTTAAAATTTTTCTATCATTAAAGCTTTCACATTATTTTTTTGTAAATATTACTTTTTTATCAGTTTTACAAAACAATATTTATAATTTTATCGAATAAACTCATTTCATTTATTTTCTTATTTTATTTCCTTGTTTTTTTTATTTTTTGAAATTTATTTTTGGTTCAAAATTTAAAAGATTTATATTTGGTCAAAATTCATTTAAAAATAATTTACATAAATATAATAAATGAAAATAAAATATAAATGGTAATATAATTTTTTTTTCGATTTTTATAATTAGATATTTATTTTTTTATTTCTTATATTTTTTTATTTAAACTTTCCACATTCTACCAAATCTAATTTTTTTTAAATAAATAAAAAATGTAACAAAAAAATAAAATATATATATTTTAAAAAATACATTTTTAATAAATATTAAAATATATATATTTTTTTATTTTGTATATTAATAATTTAATTTTTTGTGCTTTTCTGATTTTTTTATTATTTATTTATACTCTTGTCATTCTACCAAAACTTAAAAAAAAATGACAAAATAAAACGTAAATATATATTTTTTATTTTTTTGTTGTTTTAATTTTTTTTTTTTTTTTTGTGTATTTTTAATTTTTTTAAATTAATTTTTTGTGTATCTTTTCTTAATTTTAAAATTCATTTTTTTGTATTATTTTTATTTATTGCCATGCTTCACTTATGACGCCATCTTGTGCAATTTATATCAAAGTTTGTTTTCAAAAATTTTATTAAATTTTGTCGCGATTGGCTGCTGCTTTTGCACTAGTATTAGTGAGCGACTGTCCACTTGTCTGCAGTTATTGTAAACATATTATCCGCGTGAGCTTGCGTTTTAGTTGCACACTGCACATTTCCGAGTGCTATCTCGCTCTCGCACAGTAAAGCCAGGCACTGCTTGCTAGTAGCCGTTACTGCTCACTCCGAGAGAGAGCGAGACACATTTAGCTGTTGCTGAAGTGAGTGGTGCTAATGAGTGAGAGCGTGATGGCTACTCGGAAATGAGCAGTGATGGCTTATGATTGTCTGTGGACGAAGAGAGCGCAACTTTAATTGGCCAGTCTGAATGAGCTAGACAGGAAGATTCTAGAAAAGCGAATGATGGAAGACATCAAATTATTACATTTTAATCGAAAGCGATCGACCAATTCACACAATATAGTAATATATATGTATATAAATGTGTATATATGAAAATGAACTTGAAAAATTCACGCGAAAGAGACTAACTAAACACAGTCGAATGTGAAACAAAAATATTGCTTGAATGATAATGATATTTTGATAAGAGTCAATATTTAATTATATATATATACATATATGTGTACATATATGTGTATGTATAGGTATATATTTATATTGTATACATATATAATTCTACATTTAAATAGTTTCGATTATAGTTTCCTTTCAAACCTTTCCAATTGGATTCAAGCCCATTTCGCACAACTCCAATCAGACAGACCAATATGCTAATGGCAAAATTCAAGTTGGATTTATTTTTCCTATTATTCATTGAATTGTCTAACCGATTCTGCTTTGAATGCTAGACTAGCTAAGGCCAACTAATTGCCAATGCTAATTAGAATGAAATACTAAGATTAATAATTCTAATAAACTTTCCGAATAAACTAGGAAAACTGTGAAAACTGTGAAAGCTCTGAAAACTTTACGAAACTTGCAAAAGAAACTTACGCTTAACTCGTGCATTTCCATAAACAAAAACGTCGCAAAAACTCGCAAACTTTGTTTAGCAATTGATTGTATGTATGTATGTATGTATATATATATATATACTTCTTTATATTTGTAGCTATATGTTGTGCCTTGTTAAACGCGTCAAATTCGCATCGAGTCGAATAATGCATTTAACTGGGCAACCCGCTGTCACACACGCCCCACAATAAACGCTCTAAATATTGAAATCGTTCAATATCTTTCAATAAAATATGTAGATGCTTCAATCAGTTTCAGTCTACCACGCCCCCATCCCGCCCCACACCCCGTTGGCTTTCGTCTTGGCCAACAAATTGACAGCGCGCCAGCTGAGTTTTACAGCGCAACGGCTTTTGGTTTCGGGTCAATGCAAATATTATTAGCCCCAAACCCAGATCACAAATGTGTGTGGGGGTGTGCGTGTGTGTGTGTGTTTATGTGTGTGTCGCACAGTGTAACCTTTGCGTATTTTGCATTGCATAAATCATAGCTTTTAAACGAAACAAAATTTTCTAAAAATTTAAGTGACATATTCAAGGGAATTCTTCAAGCTTTCAAATGATTTTTTATTTTTTTTAACAGTTTGCTTCACTGTTTTCTGCCTAACATGAGAAATGCGATTTCGGTGCAATAATACATGTTTAAATTGCACAAAATCAATTTTTGCTGCTGTAAATAATTTCATTTCATTTATATTGTTTTGATTATTATTTTTTAATTTTTTGATATATTTTGAAAAAAATTTTCCATTATTTGTTGTATTATTTTTATTTTTTTTTTTTTTTATTATTTTGTATTTTAATAATATTTGTTATAGTAATATGTATATATTTTTATTATTAAAATTTTTTTTAATAATTTTGTTTTATTATTATTGTATTATCTAAAAAATGAAATTATATTAATTTTTATATATTTTTATTTATATTTTATTGTATTTTTTAACCTAATTTTTTATTTAATTTTTTTTAATACAATATTTTTTTTTTTTTTTTTTTGCTTTAAACAAAATTTATATAATTATATTATTTTCGTCATTAAAAAAACGAGAAAAACGATTTTGTACTATATATTTTTTACTATTATTTTCGCAGATTAATCCAATAGTAAATTGCGAATTATAGTCTGCTAAATTTGAAAAAAAGCCTTTAAAATATAGAAGTTTAAAATAATGAATAATTAAAATAAAATAAAACTAGCTTCCTAATTTAAAAGCGGAAGAGTAAAATGTCGTTCTTATATTTTATCGTAAATAAATACAGCTATATTTTTAGATATATATTTTTTAATTTTATTCATTTATCATTCGACTAATTTACTCAACTTTGAATGCTCATATTCACTCTTAACTCTTACATATTCTCATAAACGTTTCGGCTTTTAGCCCACTGATAAGTTCTCTATCAGACTCTTAAATCTACTTGGCCATTTGCTTGCATTAAAATTTAGATTTTTGCCCCCTTTTGCTCTGTCCGCCCCACTGTGCGTCGTCTGCCTTCTGACACATTGACATTTTGTTATAGCTAAAGATTTCTTTTTTTTTTTTGGGCAGGCGGAGGATTTCATTTAAATTTGCTGTCAACGCAATTACATGCTGTATGTGTGCGTGTGTGTGTGTGTGTGTGTGTGGTGTGTGTGTGTGATTGAGGCCCCTGCAGCAATGCAAAGTCTTTGACTCTATTTCTATTGGCCGCATCGTCTCGGCACTCGACTTGCCTCATCTGATTTTATATTGATTCAATTTATTTGCGTTGAGTGCTCTACGCTCAGTGCTCTGTGCTCCGTGCTCTGTCTTAATGTCCGGCGTCGGCTGCCTTCATAAAACAGCAAAGACTCACTGTCACGGCAATAAAACATTGAAACTCCCCCTAGCCACTCCCACCAGCATCCGCCCCAGCCCCTCAGCATAAAAATACATCAAGCGACAACAATAAAATTAAGAAATTTTCAATTTATGCATGAGACACCTGACGAAGACGACGACAATGTGTGTGTGTGTGTGTGTGTGCCACGCCCATCAACAACAACCACATACACATGTCACACACATAACTACGTTCATTTGCGGTCTACCTGCTGTAGCTTGTTAGGCACTTTTATTGCCTCGCCCGCTTAATTATTTCTGCAACAGATGCCAAAGTTAAGAGTTGAGAGCTGAGAGACGGAGATTGCTTCAAAAATGGCATATGGCATATGCCTGATGATACGATCCAATCAGCTGTCGACTGCACGAATTCCAATTAGAATGATGACAATGAGAGAACGCCCAACTGTACAGTGAAGACTCCAACTGACTGACTAAACAAAGGCGAAACTTCAATCTCATTGGGTTTGCTCGAGCTAAACAAAAGTTTGTTGATGTTTTGCTAAACAAAAACTAGATTATTTATATTTAATATATATTTACCCTGATTTTTGACGACCTGAATTCGAAATCAGAATTCCTTTATTTTCTGGGGTCTCTGAAATATAGTAAAATATGTATATTTTTTTGGCTGTTAGAAACTTAAAAAATATGAAAAATAAAAATTTTATTATGAACAAGAGTGTGACTTTTGCTATATTTTCTATTTATAGCAATGTGAGAGGCTCTATTTATGCTGTGGTGTTCTCTCTCTCTCCCTCTCTCTCTCTCTCTCTCTCTCTCTCTCTCTCTCTCTCTCTTTCCTGTCTCTCTCTCTCTCTCTCTCTCTCGCTCCTTCTCTCCTGTCTCTCTCTCTCTCTCTCTCTCTCTCTCTCTCTCTCTCTCTCTCTCTCTCTCTCTCTCTCTCTTTTATCTGTTTATCACCCTCTCCCCACTTTAACCTATCTTTAAGCATACCGTCACTAATTTCCGCCTCTCTCTCTCTCTGTATTTTCCAGGCTATGGCAACATTGCACCTCGGACAGCTCTCGGCAGGATCGTGACGGTGGCTTATGCCTTCTTTGGCATTCCGTTGACGCTCGTCTATCTGAGCAGCACCGGCAGCATTCTGGCCAAGGTGGCGCGCGAGGTGTTCTCGAAGGCGCTCTGCTGCTGCCTGTGCTCCAACTGCGGCTACTGCTGCTACGACGAGAAGCGCATGGCCGAGAAGGAGCGCCGCATGAAGCGCAAGCGCCAGCAGGAGGAGCTGCGCAAGCAGCAGGCCGTCATGCAGGAGCCGTACTATGTGCGCGATGTTTACCATGCCACGCCCGAGAAGCAGCCGCCACCAGGCGGTGGCGGTGGCACAGGAGGAGGAGGCGGAGGCGGCGGCGGCAGCGGAGGAGGTGGCGGTGGTGGTGTTGGGGGTGGTGCTGCTGCTGCCACCTCCACTGGCGGCACACCCACTGGTATACCGGGTCTGGGCATGGCCACAGCACCGCCTCCTGGCGGGACAAACGGCACGGACATCGATTCGCTGAGCGCCAGCGAGTCGCGCGGCTCAATGCACGGCCTGAGCATCCTGGCACCCATTCTGCTCTGCTTCTCCATGATGATCATCTACATAGTGTTTGGAGCGGCGGTGCTGTACCGCCTGGAGAACTGGCCCATCATCGACGGCATCTACTTCTGCTTCATGAGCCTCTCGACCATTGGCTTTGGCGACATGCTGCCGGGACTGCGACGCGACTCGAATGCCACCACCTGGTTCTGTTCGGTGTACATCATGTCCGGCATGACGCTGACGGCGATGTGCTTCAATGTCATCCACGAGGAGATCGTTCATCGCATACGCATCGTGGTCGAGTTCAAGAAGGCGGGCAATGCGGCTGCTGTCGCCGCCGGCGGCTCCATGCTGGATGTGTCGCACGAGGAGGGCAATCAGTACTATATGCCCGCCTCCTGACACTATGAGAAGCGCGCCCATCTCTATCAGCGCAATCCCACCGAGGAGACACTGGTGACAGGTGACAGCGAACAGATCTTTTCTTGTTTTTTTTTTTTTTTTTTGACTGACTTGTTAGGATCAATGCTAACCAGTTGTTCTTCCTTTTGCAGACACGCCCACTTCGCTGGTGCTGAAGGATTATGTGAACCACGAGCTGGTGCCCATACTGACCATGGATCCGAATGGCTCCCGGCTGGCACTGGCCCAGGCGCAGCCGGCGCCCGTCTATGCGAATCAAACGGAGACAACAAACACGCTCAGCAGTCCGCTGCTGGACGGACAGATGAAGCCCGGCGTGTATACGCTGGCCGAGGAAACGGAGCTCGAGCTGCAGGCCGTCCACACGGACACGCAGGTGGATCGCGTCTAAAGGATGCGCCCAGATGGCGACTAGGTCGTCCACGTTTAGGCTTAGTTCTTAGTCCTTAGCCAAAGTCAGTTTAATGTGTACAATTTACCAATACTCAAGTGTTTTTTTTTTTCATGTCTGATATGTGTGTGTGTGTGAGTGTGAGAGAGAGTGCGTGTGTGTGTGTGTGTGTGTGTGTGTGTGTGTGTGGGCCATGCCCGGTTAAATAACGAAAAACAAAAAAGAAAAAGAAGAAAACCAAATGCCTAGCCCTAAGTTTGACTATCATTGTATATACGAAGTATAGAAAGAGAGAGAGAGAATGAGAGGTATAGAGAGCAGGAGAAAGAGAAGGAAAAAGCAAGATTAAAAAAAAAAAGAGAGAAAGAGATAAAGATAGAGAGCGAACGCACACACAGACGCGAAAGCGAGCGAGAGCGAAGCAGCTTCAGCTTTAGCTAGAGCGAGACGGCACGAGGCGAGATGAGACGTAAACATTTCCGTAGCATGTAAGCACAGTAAACTGATTAGAAAGCAGCCGCCAGGTGTGCTATATACAGTAATTAGTCAATGTAGTGAACAAAAAGAAGCAGAACAAAACAGAAAAACAAAAAAGAAACAAAACAAAAATATGAATCAATATTTATAGGAGCACTTTGAACGCGACGTTTATGCGATGAATTTCGTGAAATCCTTCCTTTTGCCAGCTGTAGATGTCAGCTTCTTCTTCAGCTTTTTCTTCAGCTTGAGCTTCGACTTCTTGAACTTGTTTCTCCAGCCAGTCTGGCAACACTGCGCAATGTAACTGTAAAGTCGGCATTAAGTTGGCTGCGCCTGCGTCTGGTGAAATGTGTTTTTTAGTGAATTTCTATGAAGACAATGAAGACAAAATAAAAATTTTATTTATTTATGAATATTACATCAATGTATGTAGTTGTGTATTTAAAAATGTAATGTATGTATGTATACTGATGTATGTATGTGTGTATATTGATGATATACACTAATGTATGTACACCAATGTATGTATACATAATCATGTATGTATGCACACTGATGTATGTATGTATGCATACTAGCTTATGTACATATGTACACTGATGTATTTACACCAATGTATGTATACATAATTATGTACTTACATTTAATGTAATCTTTCTTCTAATCAAGAATATTTTCAAAGCCTTCAAATAAGCTTTTCTTCTGTAAGCGCCACATCAAACTTAAAGAAAAATTCAAAACAAAACATAAACTACTATAAATATATTTATATATACATATATATATAATCTATATATATATTTGTGTATACGTATGCATACATATGAATAATAAATAGAAAATCGTGTAAGATCTTTAAACTTGCATAGAAATGCCCTTGAAGCATAAACATCCAACATTTTATACGTAAAGTCAAGCTTACATAGTTAATACTACTAATACCAAAAATACTAAACAGAAAATACCAAAAAAAATAAATAAATAAATAAATCAAAAAAAAACAATACAAAAAAATTAAAAAATATATTCTGAAAAAAAAAGCAAAAAACAAAACAAAAAAATTAGCAAAACTACGCTATATATATATTATATATAAATATAGATAAATGTTGTTGTTTTTTTTTTTTTTTTTTTTTGTATTGTAATTGTAAAACCTAACATTAAAAAAACAATGAAAAGGCAAAAAAAAAAATGGAGAAAAAAAATACGCATATTATCAATGAATTTAAATTCATAAAACTTAAATAACGTTTAAAACTCGAAAACTTTGTAAATTGAATGCATGTTTGAATGTACCCAATTGTATATTTAAAACAAAAAAACCAAAAACAATGCATAAATAAAACTTAAATAAGTAAAGATGTTGAAGTGCTGGCGTGTTCTGACATTTTACAACACTGTTTTTGGGGAAAGGCAATGACGTATACTTAATATTAGTCGCTTAACATATTTGTTTTTGGATCTTAGATTAATTCGGTAGCTGATTTGCTTTATTATCATTACAAGTTATTCACCTCAAATTTTTATAAAAATTTTTCATTGAATTTTATACATATTTGGATAACTAATTCATAAAAATTCAAATACTATTAGTGGCGCCACCTATTGTAATTCATACAAAAGTACTGCGTTGGTTTGCTAGCGCCATCACTTGTTCAAGTTATTGTAGGCCATTCACATGCGCTCCATCGTTAAGCTGGCGCCATCTTTAGTTGATATCGAACACAAACTACCACTTCAACAGACAATATATTAAACAGTTAATTTATATGCCCACACTGTTTTAAGCTTATTTATTTAGTTTATTTAATTACTCTCCAGTATGTATACATACATGAATATCTAAATGAGAACAAAGCTGCGACATTGATGATAAGCCAAATTAAAGCACAATTCTGCTACTCAGGCGCCAGCAAACTGTCAGCGCCATCTATGTTTCGTTTGCTAATCAAGAATAGCTCAACGCCCTCTATCGTTATGCGGCCAAGCATTGCAGCACGTGCCTTGGCGCGCAATTCAAAAGAAAACGGAAAACAATTTTTGGCATGGCTCGAATGTTTGCCCGAATAATTGAATATAAACAGGTGTGTGAATTTGTTATTAACGCTGTTTAGCAACAATTATGGGCTCGGATCGAGCTAAAAGCGTTCACACTCCAGTTTCCAGTTAGCCGGCAGGCCAAACAAACGACGCCATCGATTTGTTATTAACAATTTAACCTTCAGCAAATTATCATTAATATGTGAGTGCTGGCGATTTGTTTATTCGATTTCGTTTCTTGGTTTTTTGTTGTTGCCGTTGCTTTTTTCACTTTGTGTTCGGTTTCGTTTTCCATTACAAATTTGTGATAAGCAAAACGATTTCGTTTATTTCCAACTATGTAAATGAACTGAAGGCAGCTCTTAGCCCGATATGTACATATATGTATGTATGTAAGTATGTATGTATTTATGTATATGTACATATGTATTTACATTACATGTGCTGCAATCGAAATATTTAAAAATTATTTCAAGAATCTCTACAGGAAAATAAAGAAGTTGGGAAATTTCTTTTAGTTTATATAGGCTGCCAATACACACATACTTATGTACATACATACATACATATGTACATAGATAATCGACGCAGTTGCTGTTCGTTGCAGTCGCTGCCGAAAAGTTGCTGGCCTTACACATGCACACATATACATACATACATACATACATACATATGTATGTATATCTGTACATACCAACACACACTTATGCGTAATTACATACGCACATACCTATATATTTATATTGTTGGTTTTTTTTTTGCATATGTTTGTACGCACAACAAACTTGTATTTAAAAGCAACAATAACAAAAATACACTCAGATCATGCTGAAAAAATGCGTAAATACAGATATACACAACTACATGCACATATACGTACATACATATGTATGTATGTATATCACTTCTGCTGCTTGTTCTTACACAACGCACACATACAGTATATATGACCTCTCTTCCCCAGCCAATGCCTGGCTCTCTCATGATCCACCGGCATACGCACACACACACACAAATACAGAAGACTAAAAGAATAGTGTGTGTGTTTTGTTGTTGCGTGCAGCTCTCTCACATGCGAAATGCGCACTAATTGAGGCAGCACGTCGCCAAATACAAAAAAAGAGACAACAAAAACCACCAAATAATTTCAAACGGATTTTCATAGCTTTGTCTGTAAGTAGCAACAGTTCGACAGAGTATGTAAGTATGTATATATAGATAAAAATGTATGTGTGCATGTGTACATATACATACATATGTAGCAAATGTCACATTTAGATTAGTAAAAAGATAATGTACTATTACACAAAGTATAAAAAATTAATTACTATTGTTAAAATAAATCAATCAAAGCGAAATACCGTGCTGAGCGTAGCCAATGTAATGTAAACGGGATCGGTTTTTTTTGCGTCTGTTGACATTGCGATGCCGCAAGAGCGCAAACGATGAAAGAGCAATTGAGCGCTTAAGAGCGGCAGAGACCGAGAGAGCGAGAGAGAGCAAACGTTGGTGCCTTATGGTTGTTATTGTGTGTTCGGGTTCATGTGTTCGTGTGTGTTTGTTTGCATTGTTGTCGTTTTGTGCGCTGTTGCTTTATTTTATTGCTTTTTATTAATCACTTGTACATTTGTTATTCAACTATTTAGCTGGTTAGATGAAAAGGAAAACAAAAAGAACAACAAAAACAACGACGTCGACGGTATCATGGCCAATACCTGGAACACTTGCTCGTCTCAAAAATCTGCCCAACGAAGAGCAAAATATATCAAACTCCATAGCACAAACAAAAACAAAGGCCAACGAAGAACAATGACAGAGTAAACAAAATAACAAAAAAAAAAAAAAAAAAAAAAACACAAAATGAATAAAAAGTGAAAAAGACAAACTGCTTTAAAGCGACAATTGGAGTCGCGAACATGAAATGGGTTTGAAAACAAAAATAAAAGTAGAATAAAATAAGAAAAAATTTTATTTTTAATGCAATTTTTTTGTTGCCTATTTTTACACACTTTTTTGTGCGCCACACAAATGCATCTACATATGTACATATATATGTATATATGTACGCATGTTCATGTTGACATGTTTATGTGTGTGCGTCTGTGCATTAACACATGTATTTAATGCATACAAAATTAAAGTGTTCACCCACCGTCCACCGCCCAACACACGCCCTTCGCCCGACCAAGGCAGACACAGCGACAGCGACAGCAACAACAAAAAACAAAACACGAAATCGACAACACGACCTCACCGAGTCGCCGATTCACACAAACAAACATACATACATATGCATATATGTAGCACGATTTACAGTGGTTAACATACTGCTAAAGCTTTACGTGAAAAAAAACAACAACTTAATATGATGCAAATATATTTATGAATTTCATATTAAAGAAAAAAATTGATAAAAACTACAAATACCTATGCTGTCGATAGCCACAGCATTTGTAATGATTTTGACCAAGTCTTCGCAAGTCGATTGCACAACAAACTGGCGACACTGTGCATCGTTCGAGCGGCTTCTAAAGCTTGTCAGCGATTTTGGAACGCTTTCTCTCTCTCTCTCTCTTTCTGTCTACGCTCTCTCTATTCTATTTACTCGCCATCACTAGCTGTGCTAAGATTGTTTTTACAATTTTGGTTTTGCTTGCCTAATTTCTGTGTTTCTTTTTCATCTGTTTTTGATGTGCGCGTTAGTAGCAGTAGTATATTACCTACGTCTTAAATTTTATAAGTGTGTGTGTGTGTGTGCGTGTGTGTGTGTGTAAGACAGCATGCACAGACATGCACGTGTTTGAGCACACATATTGAACTCTCTATGCAAGTGACATGGAATATTTGATATGCTCTAATATGACCGAATTAAATACATTGAAAAAATTTATTTTGCATACAAAAATAACTTAGTTATTTATCCATCAATGACCTATTTCTACAAAAATTGTTTGTGTATCGTTTCAATTAGTTATGTATGTATGTGAGTATTTCTTGCATAAATGCATATGTATGTATCTAGTATGTAGGGTATTTGGCATTCGATGGTCCAGTGCTGATTGGATTCTTACTGAATGTATTTGCATATATAAATATGTATGCATGCGTATGTGTGTATGCGTGTATGCATGCATGTGTGTACAAAAGCTTTTCTTTTGCATTCTGTTTTCATTTTCATTGAAATTTAATACAGGCGGCGTCTCGAGACATTTTTGTTGTGCGTATCTTTTGATTGTTTGTTTGCTATTGCTATTGTTTCTGTTTTTGTTTTTGTTTTTGCCTTTGCTTGTGCTTGCAGCTATTTGCATAGATTTACTCTTGCTGTAAATTGCAAATACAACCTATTAGAAATGGACGAGCTGTTGCCGTGCACAAACATACAAATATATGTATGTATGTACGTATATATGTAGCTATGCAACTATGTGTATGGGTGTGTGTGTATGCACACAATAATGTTTTTTTTTTGGCTGTTTCTGTTTCGACTGTTTGCTTTATTGCTCCACTTTTGCTTGTGACTTTTTAGTGCCTTGTCGCAGTCGCTGTTATTTGATTTTCACATTTTTCTTTATTTTTGGTATCACATGATTATACTAACAAACATACATATGTATGTATGTATGTGTGTGTGTGTGTGTGTGTGTCGTCTATACGTGCATGAGTATTTGTGTGTGTATAGTTTAGGAAAATGCCATTTAAACATTTCGGTTTACGTTCACGTTTTGGGGTTGAGTAAGTGATCTGTGTTGATCTCCACATTTGTCGCTGTCTGCCTGCACGGCACAATGTGGTGACGTAAAAGATTGCCTTCGCTCGTTTGCCTTTGCGTTATCTTGACAATACACGCATTTTCGTTTATATATGTATGTATGTACATATGTATACATACATACATAAGTATGTATGTTTGTATTCTTCTGTCATCACGTGTTGACGGCGCAGCGTGACTGCTCCTAGATTCATAACATTATCGCTACTACTGGTCACACTGTGCGCGCTCAACACGCGCTGTGCGTGCAACTGTGTGTGTAGTGTGTAGTGTATGTGTTTTGTTTCTTTTCTTTTGTTTTTGTTTTTCGTTGTATTTTTTTTTTTTTTTTGCATTTGTGTGGTGTAAGCTTTTGCACGCTCTCACGCAGTCAATTTATTGTTGTTATGCACCTGTTTAACTGTTTATAGTTTTCTCTCTTTCTTTCTCTCTTTCCCTCGCTCTCTTCGTGTTGTGGCAAGTTCTAACTGGTTTTTGCTGCTCTTGTTGCCGCTCTTGAAATTTCCAAGCATTGCAATTTCCAATCAAGTAATTTCACTTGCTTATTGGACTTAAGCGAATTGTATAACTCCATATCCGCTCTGTCTGTATTTCACCAGGGAACGAAAGAGAGAGAGAGTGAGAAGTTTTAAAGCAAAGACCTAAGTGACCGCATGAGGACAGTAGCGTCTAAAACTGTGAGTAAACAATTTTGGAGGCCGCTCTTATCATACGAATGCGCGCGCTGTCCGTTTCACTCTCTCTCTATGGGTCTCCCTCTCTCCTTCTAGTGCGCTCAGCGTGGCCCACATAATTTTTGTTTGTTAGTTTTTCTACTTCTTATATGCAGTCGCAGTCGCAGTCGTAGTCTCAACTAATGCCGCTAACTCTGACTCTCTGCCTCTTTTTGCTTCATTTGTTCTATTTTTTATACATATATGTATGTACATACAAACATACATATTCATGTGTATGTATATGTATGTGTTGCATACAACAGACAATATACATATGTATGTATATATATGTATGTACGTATTTATATACATTTTATCTCTGCCCATGTGTGTATTTACTTTTGGCCGGCCACGTTAAAAAAATCACTTTGGCCAAAACCGGCCGGAAAACGGGCATACAACAATTCCAATTAGAGTAAAAGCCGCCACCGACGTTTCAATTACGTGAGCGTCGCAAAATGTTTTGCTGTATGCGCGATGCTTCTGCCGGTGTCAGCGTCGGCGTCGGCGTCGCCATCGACGCCAGCTGCAGTACGAAAATGGCAATAGCAAATCATGAAAATTTGTATAATTGAGTGGCAAAACGATAAGAACTCGTGCTATTATTGTTGTTGCTTATCGGCTGGCTTTCTTTTTACTGTTGTTGTTGTCGTGTCTATTCTGGCCACACTTTGTGCTCTACTCAGCTTATGCTTTGCTTTTTGTTTTGTTTGTTTTTACATCGGCAACGACCAGTGCAAACACAAACACAAACACATTGACAAATAAAAAGCCGCTCTCTTCATTGCTATCTCTCTCTAATTAACACGCTCGCATTACAATTCATTTTCATTAATAGTGCGACGTGGAACAAGTGCGTCGCCGTTTGCCCCACTGTCGGCTCGCCATGCCTGCCTGCATACGTACGTACATGTACGTGCATGTGCTGTATCTGTGTTTGTGTCTGTGTTTCTGAGTATGCGTGCGCGATTCGTGATCAAAATTAGAGCGCAACACA
The DNA here is from genome assembly GCA_035045345.1 of Drosophila hamatofila. Lineage (NCBI taxonomy): Eukaryota > Metazoa > Arthropoda > Insecta > Diptera > Drosophilidae > Drosophila > Drosophila hamatofila. Next base: position 15,363,112 of record JAWNPA010000039.1, on the reverse strand, counting down.
CACGCAGCGTAGAAGCAGTAACGGCATTTCAGTTCCCACTTTGTTTTAGACAATGTTCACGAATTTGGCGAGCAAAAGGAATAAATCATAAGCAGTTCTGAATTAAAAATATTTCTTATTTATTTGTATAAAATCACAAATATTAATAGCTGTAATTATATTTTATTAAAATTTATAAACAAATATTAAGCAAAAATCAATATTCATAGCTACAAGCATTGTTCTTTGTATTTTCGTAAGCTTCGTATTTGATATGCACTTTGCGCTTTTGTTTGTTGTTAGCATACCTAGCCTAAATCAACTAAATGCCGATACATTGTGCTAAAGTATTAAGCAGTATACATATGTATGCGGGCAGATGAGCGCGAGCGAGAGACAAACAAAGAGCGAGTGAGAAAGCGACAGGGGGCAGAGAGACATAGGCGCACAGTTGAGAGAGCGAGAATGAGAATGAGAATGAGAACAGGCGACGATTGTTGTCGGCGACGCTGTTTTGTTATTTGCGGGCGGGTGTCGATGGGCAATTCAGCGTCAGACGCAACGATGGCGTCGTCTGATGTTGCGGTTGTGTTTGTGTGATTGACTTTTTGCCTCTCAGCGTGTGACACATGTGCACATACATGTATACACATACATTTATACATGTATACGAATAATTTTTATGGTGTACACACATTATTTTTATAAATACTATTACCTTCCAATATATTTGTCATATGTACACGAAATATCCATATGTACATACAAATACATATACATACGCATACACATGTATGAACATACATACATATGTTTATACTTTCACACATACATACATGTATGTGCATATCGTTTTGGATAGAGTACTCGCTTATATGCATGGTATCTATCGGTAGATATCTAAATTATGTTGAAATTGGAGTATATCAAACAACGATTTTTTGCAATGGAAATTGGAAAATAGAGACTTACATATGTACATACATATGTAAACATTATAGTAAAGGAATAAAATATGTATACATACATAAATATATATAAATATATAATTATTATATTATTATTTTCCAGGTATATTTAGTTCATAATTTCTTTGAAAAATATATAGAAGAACTTCTACGAATAAGTATGCATGCGTGAAACGGTTATATTTATTTATATAAGCTTTGTCAGTCGAACACATCTAGTCCCACTGTGCAAAACAAAGTACAACAATAAGCAAGCACACTTGAACTAACTGTAAGCGATCCATGCTGTTGCTACTTCTTCTTTTTCTGCCAAAAACAAAAACCATGTGTTTGCCACGCGCTTTGATCTTGCGCTTGCTCTTTCGCTCTCTTACGCTCTTCACACATTCACTCACACACACACACACACGACATACATAGGCGAAATGCCAAAAGAGCGCAGTCATATGTTTTTGTGTGTGCGCTGTGCTTGCGTTAGTATGCGCGCGTCAAAATCACATAAACAAGATTTTGTTTTTGCAATTAAAATTCAAATAATTGTGAGTGTCATTTGTGTGTTTAAACAAATGAAATTTGCAAAAGGCGGCAACAGCCAATTCCAATGCTTTAACTGAAACAGGGTGGCGTTGCGGTTTACGTCAATGTGTTGACAAGTTGCAACAACAGCGTCATCAACATCAACATCAGCAGCAGCAGCAACAACAACAAACAGAAAGTCTAACAGCGGGAGCGCCATACACGCACTCTCTCGCGCTCTCGCTCTCAGTCACAAAACACACACAGGCACACACACGCAAGCAGGTATAGAGGCATACATAAGCAAAGCCGCTGCTACGGTAATTCTTAGAGTCGCACTGTGGGCAAAATTCATATTTCATATTTCATATGAATACAAACAACAGTGATCGCTAACATATTCGATTACGATTTCTGTAAATTGTCATCATGTAAATAGAAATGATAGCTAAATTTTAATTAATCAAATCAACTGAGTAGTCCAGTGAGGTGAGCTGAGCCCATTGTGAGTCGTAGGTGACTGCACCGCGTTTGCCGCCTTGCGCCTTTCGTTTTGTGTTTTATTTCGTTTCATTTTTTCGTTTCGTCGTTGTCGCCACGCCAGTCAGAGTTCTGTAAATCTCATTCATTTTGCATTGTGCCTTTCAGCGCAACGGACGTGCGGTGTCGAGACAACACTTACAAACTAACTGAACAATAATAATATATACATAGATAAATAATTGTAAACAAAAGCCTTACTGCGATATCAACAAAAGCTAATTCTGATGACTTTGATTTTAGATGATGTGCAGACATAAACGTTAAAAAAATTAATAACTATTTTTTTTTTTGTCTATTTGACTTATTTTTTTGATTGTTTGCTTTTTGACTTTCGCCGTCTTTGGCAAACTTTGTGTGGCGCGTTCGCGTGCAGTGTTAATTAATTGGTCGATACAACGTTCAAGAGGAAGAAGACGAAGAACAACAACAACGTCAAGCAAAGCCAAAAAGTGCGTAAAAAGCTTGGCAAGTGCCGCCCACAACATAAGCGAAAGAGCAGGAGATAAGCAAAAAAGAATCCAAGCGGCGACGCTGACGCTGACGTTGCAGTGTGAGAGAGGAGCAGCGAAGCTGGCTCTTACAGCTACAACAACAACAAAACGTGAGTGCAAAATACAAAACAAAATTGAAAATGAAAGAAATAAACGTAGATAAATTCAATAATAACAAAAACGTGGTGTGTACATAAATTTTTTTGTATTTGTTTATATATATATATGTATGTGTGTGTGTGTGCGTGTCAATACAAAAACTTGGTCACACAACACCAAAAAAGGAAAAAGAAAAGAAGAAAACTGCCACTGCATACTGCTGGCAGAGACGTCGCGTCGACCCCCGCGTCTCATTGCGGTTTGTTTTTGTTGTTGTCAATTTGACGCCCCCTGCTGCAGTGGCCCGCAGCAGAGGCGCACGCGGCGGCGTCGCTAGCGTCGCTGCTAGCGCACAGTCAGCAACAATTGAAATTGAAATTGAAATGCAACTGCAAACGATCAGCTCTCTGGGTCGTGGTTGGAGGGTGGTGTGAGGTGGTCAGCAATTATTGTCGCCCGCATTTGTTCGTTTTGTTGCTACAGTGTCGTCCGCTACGATGTGACTGCCTCGCGCACACACACACACTGAGTGAGAGCGAGCGAGATAGAGCCACGCTATATTTTGTCATTCTTTGTCGTCTTTGTTATAATTTATTTGCTGCGCATAATATTCTAAAAGAATATTTTGCTTTTATTTTTAAAAATACACACACAGTCACATACACATTATATCATCTATTTGCACGCACACCCACACTCACACTAATGCATGCAGGGCACATGGCATGCCAGCAACAGAGCTGGCAAGAAAAATGTGCTTACGCATTGCAATTGCGTGTGACGTATGTCGCAGATACATACATATATACATATAAAATATGTTTGTGACGTCACAATCAGTAGAAATTATATTTGGGTCATTTGTCAGAATAAGTGAATGCATAGGACGAAATCATTCATATTCACATGCAAATCGAGTTGGAATAGAAACTGTCTATATATTGATTATTAATTGATTTGCATTCGAATATAGAGTTAATACGATGTACAGTGGCATCCCAATCAACGTCTTCGGTTTCAGTTATGTAGTTATTATTGTTGTCGTCGTTGTTGCCGTTACGCGCTCACGAGAGAAGTAGTGTGCTTCGTTCGCGCTTCTCTCTCTCCCAGCAATGTCTGCGTCAGCAGGAAAATAGAAACAGAGCGACAGCGTCGCGTTGCGACGTCAACGTCAGCGTTGGCGTCCCTTGACGACGCGTCGCGACGCCACTGCTCGTGCTTTGTAAATTGTTTGGTTATTTGTTGTTATTGTTGTTGTTTTTGCGATCAGCCTTTTATGGATTTGCATTGTTATTGCGATTCGCTCTCAGCTCCCAGCTTTTTCGAAAAGGTGTACGAGAGAGAGAGAGAGAGAGAGAGAGTGAGAGCGTCGCGCATCGAGAGTCGTGTCATATTTGTATTTGTTGATTCGTTTTGACGTAGCGTGGCTTGAATTTTGTGATAAAGCGACCTCGTCATTGTGTCTGACTTCTGCTTGAGCATCGGCGGAGCTCTGAGCTCGTGAGCTTCAAATGGCAGAAAATGAAAGAGGACAAGAAAAAAAACTTAGTGTGCAATTAGCATGCGACAACAAAGAGAGATTATGCAATGATAAAGATAACTTAAGCTCTGTGTGCGTGTGCTTAAAAATCAATTGGAAATTTCTACAACGCCCCCATTAAAAACTAATTGAATACAAATACACAGACACACATACACACACACACATACAAGACAATATTTTTGACATGACGTCTGCGAAGGGATTGATGGCAGAGATAGAGAGAGAGTAAGAGGAGGAGAAAAAGAGCATCGCACGCATAGGCAGGCAGGCGACGCTTTTGCTGCCCACCCACTCGGCACCAAACTAACGACGCTCCCTCGTCTCGCGCTCTTTCTCTGTCTTTTGTTGATGCTATGACTTTGCACCTCACAAATCTTGTATGTGTGCGTGTGCGTGTGCTGTGTCTTGGTGTTGGTGTCTCTGGTGCTTTTTTTGAGAACCTTGGCAAAGGAGGGAAGCAATAGGCGGCAACGGCAGCGGCAGTGGCGGCGGCAGAGAAGCCAGCGCTAACAGTGCTGCCACCGCCGCATGTGGCCGCTGTTTTGTTGATTACATAAAAAATGAAAATAATTATGTATGTATGCATTTAGCTCGCACAGTACATATGTATGTGTATATGTACACATACACACATATACACATACAAAAGCAGTAGCAAAAAAGAACTTTGTATTGTTAGCGCGATAAGATATACTCATATACATAGTCGTACATGTATGTATGTAGACGAAAGCGCACAAGTGTGTGTGTTTGTGTGTGTGTGTGAAGCAACAACAATAACAACGCGAACGATGCGCAAAATGCAAACAAAAATAAAAACTAAAAAAAAGTAACAGAAGCAGCGCAGCAGCAACAGCAGCAACCGGCGACAGCTTCTAGTGTGCGCTGTTATACAACAACAGCAACAGAAACAAAAACAATGACGACGACAACAACAGCAACTGTAAGGCAAAAGAAATTTGACAGCAAAGCGAATCAAGCAAAACTTGATCACTTTAGAATACTCTTTTTTTGGTTAATGCAACAAAAATATCTATAAGAAAAAAAAATATAGAAATAAAAATTAAAAAAAAAAAAAATCAATTAAAAATTCTAATACTTGCTAACAACTTCAATATTAAATTATAAACAAAAACTAAAAAAAAAAAAAAAAAACATTGAAGTTGATGTAATAATTTTTCCTAATTTAATGAACAAGAAAAAACTAGCCATTGAATTCCAATACCTTCCAACAAATTAACTTGATTAATTAACACATTAAATTACAGATAACAATTTTTCCTAAAAACAAGAAAATAAATAAATAAAATATCTATCTATCAAACCTATAAAATTGTAACACTTTGTAACAACTTAAATATTGAATTATAGTTACAAATTTTAAACATTAAAGTTGATTGAATAATTTTTCTTAAATTTGAGATAAGAAACAAAAAATCTTCATAAAAAGTCTACACAGTAAAAGAGCTGCGCTGTTATCACATCTGATCTAGTTAGGCGAGATGAACATCTAACACATATAGATACATATATATCGTATGCACATACATATATATCGTATGTATATACATATATGCTTATATACATACATATTTATATATATATACATACTTGTTTATATGCAGATTAGTAGTTTAACTCTTATTTTCCGGATGTAAACCCGTGTGCATAAACCATTTACTAATTCATTCTCTCTCTACCCAGTGAGTTCCAGTTATGGGCTGGTTTTTTATGACAACAATGATCTTCATGCAGATTAATTTATATATATATACATATATACATATATACATCTGTGCACGTTATATAGAAAGATAGATAGATAGATATTCAGTAAGTAGTTCAGTTCAGTTCAGTTTGTAGTTCAGTTGTTTTCCTGCATTGAATTATTTCAAATGTGCTAATTGACTGAAAACGTTTATCGCGCTCTGTTTCTCTCTCTCTCCCTCTCTATCTCGAGTAAGTTGATTGAAGAGCGTCGAGAAGCCAACCAATTTATACCTTTAAAAAAAAAGAGAAAAAAACAATGTGATTTTTATGTTGAAGGTTTCCCAAATTTTGTTGCCAACCAAGCAGAGAAGCAATTAAAAAAGTTCTGTTTTTTATGTGTAAAGCCAATTTGAGTAGTATAAAAACAAACATAAATTTCTGTTTGTTATTAACTGCACCTATTACACATACAATTTATAATTACAAAAATTATTTTAAAAATGTTCTTACATTATTTAAATTGTCAATTGGAAAGGTGAACATAAAACATCCTTCGACATTTTTGTCGGCTGCACCTTCATTATGTTCTCTCATGGTTATGATTTGTCGTCACTTTAACGGTAAAAGCTCTTGTGCTTCTATTTCCTTATGTACTGTTATCAGCATTATTTGTTGTTGTTGCGGTTGCGGTTGCTGTTCTTATAGTAGGTGCTGCAGTTGAATTTTGTTTTGGCTATATTTAGTTATATTAATTGTGGTTGACCCAATTTGTTGTTGTGCCAGCAAATTGCTTGGCCAAAAAAAACACACACACACACATAAGCCGTCACATGCACACACACACGCACACGTAAAGGTTTATTTTTTGAACGTCGAAATCAATTGAAATTGAAAATTGCCCAAGAACTGTCACTCAAAGGATAGTGTAAAGAGCGACATGATGGCAAAGGTGGATGGCAAAAGGAAGAGAGGGAGGGGTGTCGCAGCGCGCTGCACTCCTCTCCTCTCCTCTCACTTCTGCGCTTGGCAACAGAGCAGTCACGAACGCAAAGGCAAATACAAATGCGACTATGAATTGAACCAACGCAACGCGAAGCGCGTGCTCTCACTAAATGCCAAAGCAAAAACAAAATCAAAAACAAAAACAATAATAGCAACAAAAACGATAACAACAAAGATGTGCTTATTTTTAGTTGACGATTTTGTTTGATGCGCTTTTTTTAGTTTTTCGTCGCGGCTGCTGTTGCTGCCGCTGCCGCTGCCGCCGCTGTTGTTGTTGCTGTTGCTGCTGCGATTGCACTTTTTCCTCCCTCCTTTGCGCAACGGTCCAAAAAAGCCGGTAAAAGTTCATTTCGCTCTCAATCAGCGCGCTCTCCCTCGCTCTCGCTCTTGCTCACTCTCTTCCATCCTCGTGCGCTCTTTGCATATGACACTCACTCCATCGGTCGCTTTCGTTCGCTTTGTTTTTGTTTTGTGCGTGAATAAAATAAATATATAATTTATTTTTAACAAAGAGAGTCTGAAGAGGAAGAAGACAATGCCGTTTTTCAATTTTCCTTTCCGCCTGGCTAAAATTAAATATGCTAAACACAACAACAACAAGTATAAATGCTTGCGCTGCATTTGGCTGAGCTTTTGCTGCCTCTGCCGTCGCTACTGTCGCTGCTTGCGTAGTTGTTATTATACTGTTAGCTTTTTTTTTCAGATTTTATTTTATTGCTTTAGCTTTTTGGCTTCTTGTATTTCCTGCTGCGGCCGCTGCTTTGATGCGTTGGCAGCGCACGTGTTGACGCCAGCGTCTTAGTTAGCGCCTTCCATTAAGTAAGTAATTATTTATTAGTTAATTCAAACAATTTGAGTTAATTTAGCTAAGATGCAAAATACATACATATATATGTATACATATACATACATACATACATACATACATATATATGTATAGCTATGTCATATATTATTTATTATGTATTATTTATTATTTTTTATTTATTATTAATATTTATTTATAAACAATTGTAATCAACAACAATAATGAGGAAAGAGTATCAATGCTTCTGTCATTCTTCCCCTCCTGTTTACGCATGAACTGCTTTGTCTCTTTCGACCTCTCTCTCTCTCTCTTTCTCTTTCAATTGAGTCATGCTAGGGCCTTACCCAAACAGCTGTTTGTTGTGCTTTTGTTGTTGGTCTGATCCTTTGAGTAAAGCGCAACGAAAATAGTTTGTAAAACTCGTCAATAAGGTCGACGCCGCCGCCGTTGACGCTGACGTCGTTTGTTTTGCTGTTGTTGTTGTTGTTGCTGCTGCTGCTCAGCTTTCAATAAATGGCAATGTCATGCGCCAACGCTCCTACACACATACATATATATACACAAAGCACAAACAGCAGCGGCGTCTATCTGTTATTGCGCTCTCTGACACTCACACACTCTCTCTGGCTGTCCAATGTAGCTTTCTTGTTGTTGTTTACGACGCGCTTTTGACTTTGTGTGTTGCATGCCGGCTCTCTCTCTCATTGCAAACTTACGTGCTTTGTTACGTTTTGCGCTCGCGGGCGTGTAAGTGTATGTTTGGGGCGCTCTCTCTCTATCTGTGTGCGTGTGTGTGCTGGTGTGTGTGTGGGGCTCGTTTCGGCATTTCATTTGCTAGTGCTGCCGCCGTTTCGCTTCATTCGTTTGTCTGCTCGCGTGCTTTACAGTTCAAATTGTGCGAGACCTCGAAATAAAAGGCGAATTTACAAAATTTCAAGATATCATTTCTTAGCTAAACTAAATAAATAAATCAACGTAAAGTTCAATACATTGTTGTGTGTGCCAAATGTTTAGAAAACATTGTGAGTTCTTCTAGTGCAAAGGTATGTGGATCACTTACAATAGCAAAAACAACAAAAGTTGCCACACTTTTACATATGCATATGTATTTGTGTGACTGTGACGTGTGTGTATGTGTGTGTGTGTCAGTGGTCACAGGAACGTGAGCTTAAGCGAAGAGAGAGTGCAAGAGAGAGCGCTTAAAGTGAGAGTCATGGATACGAAAAACAATAACAAAAATAAAATTTAATAATAAAAAGAAATGCGATGATTTGCCGTTGTCGGTTTTACATGATTTTATAAGTATTTTTTTTTTCTTTTTCTAATCTGTGTCTTGATTTCATAATCCAAATGCTCGAAATATACGAATTTCGCAAAGTATAAAAATACATAGAAAAATAATAAAAACCACGTTGAAAAGTCAGCGTCTAAGTGTGTGGAAGGGTGGAAGAGAGGGAGGGAGGGATAGAGCGAATAGCGCTGCCGCCGTCGTTGTCGCTGTGTGCGTATGTGGGAGAGTGAAAGCTCGCACTGAAAGAGCGCAGTGAGCTGAGCAGCAGAGCGTTTCAGTTTTTTTTTTTTTTTTGGACTTTGTATATGAATTTATAGTAAACTACGTGCAACTTTAATTCATGTAAAGAAAAGACGAAGAAACATGAGTAATACTTTTTGGCCAGATAAATTATTCGTATTTTTGATTTTTACTAAAAGTTTGTTTAGCAACATCAATGATGAAAACAATAACACTTGCCCTGTCTCGCGCTCGCACACAACTTACACAGACCGTCGGCTAAGAGAACAACAACACATTCAAAGCGGCCTTGTCGCCTCGCTGTGTCGCTGCCTCTCTTTGGCGCTCGTTTACTTATTTATTTATTCACTTAAAGTTGTTTTTTTGTTTTTGTTACCTTATTTCTTTGTATTATTAGTTTTCTTAATATTTTGCGAATTTTTCTATATTTTCTATTATTTATCTGGCTGCAGTTTATCAGTTGTAAACGACTCTAACTGTGTGTGTGTGAGAGTGTGTGTGTTTATATATTTTTTTCTTATTTCTTATGCCTGTCGTACTCGGCCTGCATTTGTAGCGTATACGTAATATACAATTGTGCGACCCAACTTGAAGGCATCACACAGACACGCACATGTATATGCATATATATGTGTGTGTGCATATACACACTCACAGCACACACACATACATATACGTATATAGCGAGCTGTTTGCATGGGGGGGTTACGTATACGCCGCGTGGTCGCCGACAATTTTTCGTTGTTTGTTGTCTACTTTAGCTAAAGCTCGAGAAAATTCTAAACTACATGCACAACTATATATGTGTATGTGTGTGTGTGAGTAAAAAGTAAACAAAATTACACTAGATAAATGCCTAATTAACTAAATTATATAAAAACAAAATTTATACAAAAAAAAATATATATACATATATTTATATTATATATTTATATAAATATATGTATATATTTAATATTATTATTAATATACAAACATTATAAAAATTTTAAATTTTCTTAAAATGAATTATTTTTGTATTATTCTGTCATTTTTATTACATTTAATTTCGATCATTTTTGTTTATATTTCATCAACACGCACGCACACACTCACACCCACACACACGCACACACACACACATTGACAAGTACAGTACAACAGTTTGGGTATGGGAGAGCGGGAGCGCATGTCATTGGACGCCATTAAAAGCTCTCAAAAAATGCTTGGCCAGCTGTTGTTGTTGAACGCTGTTTTTTTTTGTTGTAAGTAGCGTCGGCGGCGGCGTTGGCGGCGCTGCCGGAAATATGCAAAGCTCGCTCTGCGCTTAGCGCTCTCTCTTCGTCTCGTTCTCTTTGACTTGATTACGTGAACTGTTTTGCTATTTGTTATTATTTATATAGAGAGCGATCGAAATGGCAATAGACAAACGGACGCAACAACAAATCAGCAAAGTGTTGCGCCTGCTCTCACATCCTACTGTTTCTCATCTTCCTCTTTTGTTATTATTATTATTATTATTATTATTATTATCCATTAATATGTGTTTGTCATTGTGACAAGCCCGCAGCCGACGACGGCCACCATAATCCACCCACCCCCTCGGCTGATTGTCTCACGTTTTTTCACTCGTTCGATTTAATGTGGAATATTTAAAGAGGAAGCAGTTCATTTACGCTTATCCCTTAAAGCATTGCTTTCAAATGGGACAACAAAAACAACAGTACTTAATACTGTTTGTGGTATTTATGTGATTAGCATGCGGTTAAAGTTGTTGTGTATAAATATGTATGTACATACATATAAATAAATATATATGTTTATGTGTATGAATCATCTACACAAGTACAAAGCGCGTTTTATAAGCAACAGCAGCAGCAGCAGGTACAGTTTAACCAATCGTATTTTACTCTTTCATGCTGCTGCTGCTGCTTCTTCCCTGACGCCCACATTAACAATAACAATAAGAAGAACAACAAAATAATAATAGCAACAAGAACAACAGCGCAGCAGCTGCAATAAAAGCAGCATAGAAAGGTCCATAGGTCACACAACAGAAAGCAAACAGCCGGCAGGCAGCGCTGCAGCAGCAACAACAGCAGCAGTTGACGTTTCTAGAACGAAAAACTGACAACTGACGCGCGGCTATATCGTCGGCAGCGAAGCGCAAAAGCTACTTCTACAACGGCTCAAAATGACGCCGCTCTTTGCTCTTTTCTTTGCGGCGCTCTTCCATTCACACTCTCTTGCATTTGACCGAGCCGAGCCTGAAATATTACGCCGATTGGCTTGCGCTTGAAAAATAAACAAAAACATAATCTAAAAGCAGATAAACAGAGAGCCTGAGAACTCGAGAGAGCGCTTAAAAGAGAGACTAACAAAGAGCTGTCATTTCTTTATGTTTTTGGCACACGTCACAACTGCGGCTCAAATGGCTTGCAATATGTGTATATGTATGAATGTATATATGTGTGTGTTTGTGTACAAATTGCAATATTATAGCTACATACATATGTACATACAAGCGTCTAATGTTTTTGTAATGTGTGTGTCTCTTTAGCTAATTAGGTAAACACACACGCACAAATACACTCACACATTGCTAGGGGGAGAGCCAGCGTAACCAAAACCACGTTGTCGTTTGCCCAAACGCTGACGTCGGCGTCGTGGCGCGGCTCTCGCGCGACGCTACTTTGCAAATTAACGTTGTTGTTGTATTTTGTTTATAAAAAGTTGCCAAGACAACGGGACGGAAACTTTCAAAATTGCGTCGCAAGCTTTATTTTCTAGTTTGTTTGTGTTTTCGCAGCGAATAGCCTTCCAGCAGCAGCAGCAGCAATAATAACAACAGCAATAACAAGAACAACAGCTGTGAAGAGCTGCTCCGCTATGTGCGTCCATTATTTTGGCATGCGACTGTAAAGAGCGCGACTATTGTGTGTGGCGCTTAAGCTGTTGTTGTTGCCGTCGTCGTCGTCGTCGTCGTCATCATCGTTGTCGTCGTCGTCTTCGTTGATGTTGTTGTTAAGCTTTTGCTTTTGCTTTTGCAGTGCTGTTCGTTTCGCGTATCGTTTGTTTTGACTCGCCGTCTTTGTTGTGGCGCGCTCGTTTTACAGTTCTTTTGTTGTTGTTGCTGTTGTTGTCACAGTAATTTGTTGTTGGTGGCCAATAAAAATCAATAAATAATACACTTACAGTGCTGTCCCTTATGGGCATCGCAATGCACACACATGTGTTGCTATTTATTTAATTAATCAGCTCTATGCGATGCATGCATATACTTGCGTGTGTGTGCCTAACTGTACCACAATTATATTGAAATACCAAAAATTATGGATTAGTCATTAATTCAATATCCTTTGATATTGCCTCGCTCGTAGCTTGAACAATAGATATTACTGTTATGGCTACAAGTTGAATGCAAAATGCTGATAAGATAATTCAACAGTAAACACACGCAGACATCCAGAAAGAGAGGAGATGAAGAGCGTAAATAACAGCAACAACAACAACACGTACACGAGCACAAAGCGACGCGCGCAACAAAATAGCCGAAAAGCAAAATAACAAATACAAAAAATAAATATCAAATGAAATCAAATAAATACAATTTCAAGTAGCAGGTGAACGCAAGCTGCGCTGCCGGCGTCGCAGCCGCTCAACAAGCCATAAAAACGGCGAAAACTACACGCGTAAATTAGAAGCAATAAAAAAATGCTGTTGAAAAAAAAACAAAATGCAAAAAGGAACGCACAAATAGAAACAAATACAAACAAAACACATACACGCACACGCACACATACACAAAATGGCGGCCCGGGCGGCTGCTGCTGATTGCGTAAAACGTTTAGCATTTAACTTAAAAATGTGGCCACTGTTCAAAGCAAGTAAAGAGAGAGTGAGAGAGAGGGAACATATGTATGTGTGTGTGTGTGCGAGTGTGTTTGTGGTAATATTACTTATTATTGGCGGGGTAATTGAATCGGGGCACAGTGGTGCCGACTGCGCATTGAGGTATGCAATAAAAACAAGCTGAAGGACGCCAATAAAAAATGAAAAAAAAAAAAATAAGAAAGAGAAGAAGAAGCACAAGACTTAAAACATGTGTCTTTTTGATTAACTGATTTGATACGCCAGCGTTAATAGGAAAATAACACTTGATTAACAATTAAAGTTGTTTGCTCTAAATTGCTATTTAAATGCATTCACTTTTGGCCACTGCAGATGCGAAAGAACATGTTGATAGATATACATATACATATACATATGTATCGATATAATATATGTGTATGTATAGGTATGAGGTGTGATGTGTGTATGCAGCTGTGGTCATAAACAATACATATTATTGGAAAAAAAAACTGGGCGATAAACTCAATATTTTGAAAACAATTGGAAACGAATATTGAGATTAACATATATTGTTATTAATTTAGATGTTGATATTGAGTTTATCACTGTTTTTTTTTTTTGTTTAAAATTTAGTGCTCAATTGCATTACTATTTTTATGATCGCAGATGTATGTACACCTATTGTAAACAAAATATTAGTAGTAGTACTGTTGGATAATAAAAATCATAGTGATAAACTCAATCATTTAAAATCAATTTGAAATGAATATGAAATGAATATTTGTCCACCATTGAGTGCTCAATCGCACTACTTTTTGTTATGACCGCAGTTATATACAAACGTATAGAACGATATTCCGATATTCCGATATTTATCGATATAGTATGGATAGGTAAAAGGTGTGTAGCTTATACATATATGACATATTTTAAGAAATAAAAATAAGAATAAATAACATAAAAGGGCTCCATTATAGTTATAAATATTGTTAAATCTCTTATATTCTGATTTCTTTATCATATCATACCTAACAATATATATAAATTCTCTCTTCGTATGATGTGTATCAATAGAAGATGGGATGGGTGGTGTATGATAAATATTTATTAGATATTTTATGATTTATTTTAATTACTTTATCAGAATACTTTTGTTATCGACTGTATACATTGTCTATGATGTCTATGATGATAAGCAAACTACAGTTATATATGGAGCATGCCTTTAGTTTAAAGCTTTAACTTTATGCACATCTCAACTCTAACCAACTCGTTTCTCCGACCTCTTGTCTGTCTCCCGCAGCATGTCAACAGATAATCCCACACAGCTGCTAACGACGCACGATTTGAGCCAGTTGCGGGGCCAACTGCAGACGGCAGCCGCAACAAGCGCCGTGGTGGCAGCAGCAGCAGCTGCTGCTCACGGCTACCACAGCGTGGCAGGCACAGCGGCCGCAGCGCCGCCAACAAACGGACACGGACACGGACACGGTCACGGACTGGGACTTGGTTTGGGACTTGGACTGGGACACGGACACGGCCACGCCCACGGTCACGCCCACATGAATTCAAACTCAAAGTACCTGCTGCTGCGGCACAATGGCAGCAGCTTTACCGCCTATGAGAATGCCACGCAGGCGGGCAATGCATCAGCATCAGCATCAGCCGCAGCATCAGCATCGGCATCGGCGGCAGCAGCAGCCGCAGTAGCTGCTGGCAATATTGTGGTGCTGGCCACGGAGCCACTGGAGCTGAGTACGGCGGATGCTTTGACTGCGGCCGGTGCAGCGGCCGATGATGATGAGCTGCGCCCTTTGTCCTGGCTGAGTGAGAGCAATCTGATCAAAGGTATTGGGACCACACCAGCAACAACAACAACAGCAGCAGCAGCAACAACAACAACGAGTGCAGTGAAACGCAGTGTTGCTGCCGTGGCGCTGAAATCGTCGCCAACAACAACGGCAACAGCAACAACAACCACAACAGCAGGAGGAGGAGGAGGCGGCGGCGGGGGAGGTGGGGGTGTGGCAGGGGCAGCAGCTGCCACAGCAGAGCCTTACAATATTTGCCTAGTGAACGACATAATCGAGGAGCTGTCGCACAGCGATGCCATCGAGTCGCAGTCACCCGCCGTCTATAGCACCACAACGGTGCACAAGGGACCCAGCGGCACCACCACTGTGGTGGAGTACAAAGCGGCCAGCAGCAAACCGAATGCTGCCGTTGCCGCAGCAGCGGGAGCAACAGTCACGGCTGCCTTTATGCCGCGTGGTGTTGCTGGCACCACCTTCATGCCGGCAGCAACTGTTGCAGCTGTCAAGCAGCAGCAGCAGCAGCAGCAACAGCCACAAATCTTTGTCAGCAGCAATGGGACGAGTTCAACGGCTAGCTACAAGTCCAGTGGCAACACCACAACGCATCATCCGCACAAGAAATATCTGCGTGAAAAGATGAACGTTCATGTGGAACACAGCAACAACAACAACAACAGCAACAGCAGCAACATCACCAACATCATCAACAACAACAACAACAACACCACTAGCACCACCGTCGTCAGCAACAATAATAATATCAGCCATGTGGTGGCTTCAACGGTCACGGTGGTCAGCTCGCCCGCCTCCTCAAACAACTCGACGCTCAGCTCATGCTCCGCCTCGGGCTCCTCGACGGCGGCCGTCAATGGGGGCAACAGTCCAGTGCCGAAGTCGAACAGCTTCAATGCAGTATTCGATGCCGTCAACTACTCAGCGCCCCATAGCAGCAGCAGCAGCAGCAACAACAGCAGCACCACCGCCACAGCCACCGCTAGCACCACCAACAATAGCAACAGCAACAACAACAGCACCAGCGAACAACAACAACACGCAGCGTCTGCAACGGTGGTTAGCACCACAGCGTTGCCGCCTGGCTATAGTTTTGTTACCGCTCCACATGTTATGTAAGTGATAGATTTCAGAGAGAGAGAAAGAGAGAGAGACGATGGAGAAGATAGAGAGGAAGATTTGGAGGGAGAAAGAGGAAGCGAGATATAGAGGAGTAGACAGAGAGAATACAGAGAGAAGGAGACAGAGATTGAGATCTAGAGGTAGAGAGAGAGAGGAAGATAGAGACAGAGAGGAATATAGGGAAAGAAAGATAGAGAGAGAGAGAAAGATATAGAGAGAGGAAGATAGAGAGGGTGCTAGAGAGGAAGACAGAACGATGAAGATAAAGCGGAAGAGAGAGCTATATACACTAAGATACATACACTATATGGTAAGAGAAAAAGCGAGAAAGGGAGATAGACGAAGATACAGAGTTATAGAGAGACAGTGAGATATAGATGAAGAGAGAGAGAGAGGCAGATAGAGAGGTAGGTAGAGAGTAAGATAGAGAGTAAGATATACAGGAAGAGAAAGATGAGCAGATACAAAGGAAGAAAGGTAGAGACTAAAATAGAGAGTTCTCGTTCTCTTAAAAATCTATTTTTCTTTAGAGTTATATCATAAGAGTGTTCTTCCTTCTCTCTCACTCTTTCAGTAATATTTTGACACTTTTTCTCGTTCTCTGGTTGTTTGTCAATCTGAATCGAGATAGTTGTCATCAATTTCGTCTGTCTCTCATTAAATGAAAAGAAAGGCTTTTATTTTGATTAGTCACTTGCTAACATTCCAAAAAAAGTTGCACACAGTTGAAATTTTGTAACAATAGACGATGAGGCATTTCCATTCACTACCTTCTCTTGCTCTCTAACCCAACTTTCTTACATGCCTCCTTTCCCTTGTCTCTTTCTCTCGCTCTCTGCCTCTCTCCCTCTCTCCCTCTCTGCCTCTCTGCCTCTCTGCCTCTCTTTGTCATTCAATATTTATTGCACAACTTACATTTTATAATTGGTATATTTGATTATTAAACTGTTCCGTTTCTCATCTTTTGATGCAGCTCACAACAACCCGCCAATATTTCCTCACCGGAGACGCCGCCAGGTGCGGCTCTGTTGCCACCTGGCACCTACTACAGTGCGGTGCAGCCGCGCACAGGTGTGTTGCAGTTGTCGGTGACGCCACCGCCGCCGTCCATGACGCCGACGGCGTTGCACAATGGTTCTGGTGCCGGTTCCGGCTCCGGTTCCGGTTCCGTTTCGGCTGGCTCCGCTTCCGGCGTTGCCAATCTGCGCAGCCCCAACAGCTATGCCAGCTACGAGAACGAGGACTCGCTCAAGGAGTTCGACATCGGCCTGGGCAGCGGGGCGCGCATGCACACGAGCACGCCTCAATATCAATCAATGTCCAAAACTAACAGTAACAATAACAATAGCAACAACAATAATTCATCCACATATGGCAGCTCTGGCCCTGGCAACAACAACAACAACAACAGCAACAACAACAATAATAATAATAGCAACAGCAACACGCCCCAAAAGCAAAAGCATCCCAACAATGTGCCATATGATCCATACGTGCATACCAACAATAAGCCGCCATATAGTTTTAGGTAAGATTTACAGTCCATTATTGTTCAATTGAACAAGTTTTGTCAAATGAACTAGTGAACTTCTAGTATACTGCTAGTGAACTGCTAGATCTAGCTTATTTGAAAACGGAAATACTTGAAAATTTATGAAAATGCCGATAGTCTTAGGCTGTAAATTAGAATTTTTTGAAAATATCACTTGGCTCATATTTGCTTTTCTATATCCTACATTAAGTTTTGTGTTTTTTTTTAAAGTCAATTTTGTATGTTTTTTGTATCAAATTTTGAGTATTAGCGAATTATCTATGGAAATTACAAAATTAAATGAAATGGAAAAAAAAAAAATTTTAAAAAAATTTAAAAAAAATTAAAAAAAAGGTTCCGAAATGCTAAAATCCCCCCCAACTCTTTTTTGTTTACCTTTCCTGCTAGATCTAGCTGGAAAATGAAAACCGACCAATAGAAAACCCCAACAACTGTTCAAACTCCCATACAGCTTTTTTGCTTGCCTTTCCAGCTAGATCTAGCTTTTTGCGCTTTCCAACACTGCTGCCAAGTGAAGGACATTGTGCAATTGTTTTCCGCATCGATATTAAATCGATACTGTACACAAAATGCAGCTCTTTACTTGCTGCTGAACTAATCGAGTCCATTTAAATTGCCGATTCATGGCAGTGACAGTTTGAGGATTATATCCGGCTGACATTCTTGAAAAACCAAAGAAGAAAATCACATTTTCTGCGAGCTGCGCTAATATTCTACACTGATTTTCTAACACTTCTTGCAGTTCCTTGATTTTTATGGCCATTGAGGACTCGAATGAGAAAGCTCTGCCCGTTAAAGAGATTTACGCCTGGATTGTGCAGCATTTTCCCTACTTTAAGTCAGCGCCAAACGGTTGGAAGAACAGCGTTCGTCACAATCTCTCGCTGAACAAGAGTTTCGTCAAAGTGGAGAAGGCTCCCAATATGGGCAAAGGCTCGCTCTGGCGCGTTGAGCCGCAGCAGCGACCAAATCTCATGCAGGCCCTGAATCGTTCGCCCTACTTCCCCAACTCGGTGGCCGACAAGATAAGTCCCATGCTCAAGAGTCCCAACTCGGGAAATGCGGGCATTGGCAACGGTGCTGGCAGCATGGCTAGCTACGATAGCTTGGATGGCACCGCTGCTGCTGGGCCAGCGGCAGCGGCGGCGGCGGCGGCGTCGGCGTCGACAACGTCCGCTAAGAACGGCATTGGCGGACCAGCTGCTGGCACGCCCAATGGGGGCGTGGGTGCTACAACTGCTACGGGTGGCAATCATCCTCGCTTCGATCCGAAGCTATTTCCTAATCTGTCCAAGGCATTTCGCAATATCGAGGAGCCGCAGTATATGGCTGCCGATGCTGTGGATGAGGAGCTGCCGGCTGACTATGTGTCTAATGTGACCAGCAACAACAACAACAACAACAGCAGCAACAACAATAACAACAAGTACAACTATGCGAATGGAAATGGTAATGTGGCTGGAGCTGGAGCTGGAGCTGGAGCTGGTACCGTTTGTGCCTTAAACTTCGAGCGTCTGGCACGAGACTGCGGCGCCGATAGCATCGATGATGTCCATGCGGCAGCGGCAATGTTGTTCCTTAAGCACGGCTCGAAAGCCTTTCTCGAAAGCTTTCAGAACGGGTAAGATGAGTGGGATTGAAAGTTGCTGAGCTGCATGAGCTAATCAAAGAATTTCTCTACACCCTCTCTCTCTCTCTCTCTCTGTCCTTCCCTTTTTGTAGTGCTCCAGTGATAACTAGTTCTCCCAGCGAGGATCACACCTATTCGGCGGGCGGCAATAGCAATGCGGATAGTGGCGCCTCAACGCCGCTGATCAATGGCAATGGCAATGGCCAAAATGCACAGCAGACGCAGCAAACTGTTGGCCATGGCGGCGACAGCAATTGCGCCAGCTCTGATGCGGCCTACGACAGCAGCGAGGAGAAGTAAGAGTCGAATGGCATTTATATAGTATAAGAACATAAGCTTAAACTGTCTCTACTCTCTTAGTCATAATATCACGGCCGAGGAGCTGGCCGATCAGCAGCGTCATCGTGACGGTGTCGATGCTCTGCTCTCGCTGTCGCGCTCCTCGATTGTGGAGTGCGGCTCGTCGACGACCACAAGCCACTATCATAGCAATGGCAGCAGCGGCAGCAGCCACGGCTCGCCGCACAAACGCGCCTCCAGTCGCAGCATCGAGGAGGACAAATGGCAGCATCTCGAGCTGCAATATCAGCAGCAGCAGCAGCACCAGCACCAGCAGCAGTCGTCGCCGCCAACCAATGCCGTCTATACAAATGGCAGCGGCAGCAAAATGGCATTGCTTAGCAGTGCTGCAGCCAATGTGGCTGCTGCCGGAGCACTTGCCCAACAGCAGCAGCAGCAGCAGCAGCAGCAGCAACAGCAACAACTTCAGCAGCAGCAGCAGCAGCAGCAGCAACAAAGACCGCTCTACGATGATCTGTACAGTGCAAACGTTGGAACGGGCGGCAATGGCTCGTCCAATTTGTATTTGTCCAGCATCAGCTGTCTGCCCAGTGGCGGAGGTGCTGCGTCTGGCAACGGGCCATCCATGCTATCGATAAGCGCTGCCATGGTCAACACCGTGCCAGCCAAGAGCAAAGCAAAGCCGCTGCGTGGCGTGCGCACCAAGATCAAGCGAAAGTCCAATTGGATGCGGTGAATATGGCGCAAAGCTGGCGGCCGACAGTAGAGGCAGCTATGTTCCGTCTCTGTCTGCTGAACTGGCACACAAATACCACAAACAACACACACACACACACACACACACACACACACACACACACACACACACACACACACACAAACAAATTAGTTCCCTCACCATGCTGCTCGCACCATTTGTTGTCTCTTTCTAAAGCGATTTCTGTACAATGCGTAGCATTTAGTCAAATGTTTTGGTATAAATCCAATTTCAATTCTAATATTTACCCATTCTCTGTGTTTATTATTATTATTATTATTATTATTATCATAATTATTATTATTATTATAATTATTATTTTTTTTTTGTTATCGATGATACATTTTTTTCTTGATTATTATAATCTATATATATGTACACATTTGTGTATTATTTAATATAATTTTTATTAATTTTTTAATTGCAAAAATCCCATTTTTTAGTAGCTTAATTTTAGATGTTAATTTTTTATATTCGACTTGATTGTTGGCCATTATATAATTTTTTAATAGTTGCAATTTTCTTTGTTAGCTTTTAATTTACGACTTGTGCATATATACGGACATAGATATATATATATATATAGATTTATATATGTATATCAATATATATATATATATATTTTATGAAACCTTTTTTAACAACAATTTTTAACTCGCTTTAATGGAGGAACCAACAAAAGAAAACTAAACTAAACTAAACTAAAACACAACACAAAATGAAATGTCCTAAGGTGCTAGCTGGGCACGATTGTTTTTAAATGTAATTGTTTACACGTGTACAAGAAACTTAACAAGACGAGCGGAAGGCAAAAACAAAAACAAAATCAAAAACTGAAAAAAATAGAAAATAAAGAAAAGAAAAATGAAAACTTGTAAAAAAAAAAAAACGAAAAAGAAAAAGAGAAGAAATAGCAAACAAATGCGTTATCAAAGTACTTTTTATTTGTTTGCTTGCTGTGGGTTAAACAACAGCAGCAACAACAACAACAATAACAACATATATATGTAACACACACATATTTATATATATATACACACACACAACTATATATACACATGCATATTTATATATGCAATAGTACTAAAAACAAAAACAAAAACAAGAACATTTAGCGCCTTATAATTGAGTCCTTAGAGAGAAAAACCGTAAGAAGAGAGATAAAGTGAAAGAGAAAGAAAAAGAAGAAAAATTTAATTGTTTAAATATCGCTACATGTTATATACTACTTACTATATATATTATTATTAAAACTATTATGATTACAACAATTATTATTATATTACTATTATTACAATTATCATATGTTATACTTGATTAACTTAAGTGCTAACAAAATCAACCAAAAACAAAAACAAAAACAAAAAACAATTAACAAAACACGGGCCAATAAAGCGTAGCATAGCAATCCGCATACCCTAAATGTAACTATATATACATATATGCATACATATATGTATATATATATATATATATATATATATATATATATACATATGTATGTATAAGAAAGAAACAAAACAATAACACAACATGCGACACTCAAGTAAATGTTAAATCAAAGATACTTTTAGTACCATAAGCAAAAAAACAATATAAAACGAAACAACAACAACAAATAAAAACAAAACAACAATTAGTTTTTAGGCATTAAACTATATTGTAGTTACAAATTTATGCAAATCTTGTTAAAACAGTTTTTCTTTGTTTATCGGACTTAAAGAGGTTTTTTTTTTATTATATTTGGTTTTATTTTATTGTAAATTTGTTCTTAATTTTTAAATATATATATATATATGTATTATATATATTTTTTTTTGTCCTTTGTCAACTCACAAAAGAAAATTGTTAAATTGTTGATGGTTGACGGCGAATGCTAAAAAGAGAGAGAGAAACCTTAGTTAAATTGAAATGTAAATACGAAACGCTTTTGCAAGTTACGCTGCAATTTATTTACACACACTATATATAGTTAATGCCACGCCCCGTAACAACCTCGCCCTTTGTCCATGCCCCCCTGTCCCCAGCCCCCAGCCCCTGCTCCTTCTAAGTGTCGACACTTCAAGTACCTTTCTAGCAAAAAGATATAAAATATAAATTTAAATTATATAATTGAGAACAAGCAACAGAAATGTGAAACACTTATTGCCAGTTAAATTTCAATTTCAATTGAACATTTTTGTTTATGTATATATATGTATGTATGTATGTATACATATATATATATATATGTATATATATTTGTATTTGCATAAATGCAAAGAGAATGCACGCAGACAATCGCCTCGACTCGAGTTGTCGCTGCAAAGCTATTACAAAGTTCTATATATAGAATGCAGACACACACACAAACACACACAAGTATATATATATATATATATATGCATATATATGTATATTTGTATATTGTTATAGTCAATGTACATTAAACTTTATAACTGAGCAAAGCGAGAGACTTGTCTTATAATATGTCCCACTTCCTATACCCTAAACACACTCATACACTCACACACACACACACACACACACTCACACTCCTCTCCTCTATTACCTCTTACATTTACATACATATATATATATATATATATATATATACATATGTATATAATTACCTATACCTATTATATATAATGACGTACGAACTAATATGATATATCATCGTTTATCTTGATCAGTAAACAGTTTGTTAATGTTTTTTTTTCGCTATTACAAAATTTAAGAATATTAAATAAAATGATCATACTATCATTATGATTAAAGATATATATATATATAAATGATTATGATTATGATTATCATTATGATTATGATTTGTTTGCGTACCAAATACACACAATATGTGATTTCATTTCAACTCTATTGTTTTTTTTTATATATATATTTTCTGTTGGTTTCCTTTTGGGTTTAGCTTTATCTATAGTTAGAATATTCAATATTGTGTTAGATCTATAAATGAAAGAACTCCAGCTCTGTTTGCAGTTCCAAACAAAAAGCCAAATGCAATAATATTGATATATTTAATATTTATATATAAATTATATATTATATAAAGAATTTTGATTGTTTTTGTAGTCACCCAATGTTAAAATGAAATACTTGAAAGTGCCTCTAAAATATCAGATGTTTCCCGGTTTTCTAGGTTCTATATGCTGTCTATAATTTGATTATTTTTTTCTATAGAATATATTAGCTTTCAGATATATATATATATATATATATATATATATTCATGTATTTATATAGTGTATGGAGTTTGTATAGTTTGCTGAAGCTTTAGTCGGTGCTTAAAGAGCCGTTATTTTTGTTAAAGTGTTAAGCTTAAAGCTCACGTTAGTTGCTGTTATGCCTCGACAAGCCGATGCGACACACTCAAACCAAAACACAGTTACAGGGTATCAAAAAAAAAAAAAAAAAAAAAAAAAACAATAATTATAATGGCAAACAAGGCCTGAAGTCTGAACAGGGAAACACACACACACACACACATATATATATATATAAATATATACACACACACAGACACAAAATTCCCTGCCTGAAAGCCTGTCGTCCCACTATTAACTATGTAGATCAGAGAAACCATATAATACATACTATATATATATATATATATAAATGTGCAAAGAATATGATATCTATATATATATATACATACATATACACACACACGCATGTGCATGTATGTGTGTGTGTGCCATAACAATTGTAAATCTGTTGCCCTCCAAGGTTTCAACTAGCGCCTGTTTTTTATGTCTAAGCCTGTACCAAAAACAAAAAACAAAACAAACAACAAAACAACAAACAAACACGCAAACAACTATGAATTATAAGTATCAAAAGTATATACATATACACATATACATATATATAGATAAATATGCGTGTATATATGTATATATATTCTCGATGAAAGAAAAGAGTTGCCCTGTATTTTTTTAGAGCAATATTTTTCTACTTTTTCGAAGAGCAACAACAAAATGCAAAGAAAAACATTAAATAATAATAAATTTTCGACTTTTTGTTTGTCGCTGGGTACAACTAATAATAGTCATAACAATATTAATAATAATAAATATAAAAAAAAAAAACAAAGGCAAGAGAAATGAAAGAGTTTGTTGTTTTTTGACTGATTTTCAGTTTCGATAAATGAATATGGAAAGTGTATTTGAAATGTCATGAAACGCATGTATATATATACGAAACAGACACATATATATAACTATATATGTACATATATGTGTGCGTATAGATATGTATATATATATAGCATTAATACCTAATTACATATAAAAGCAAAACTGGACAAATTTAAAAACATGTTACCGAGTAGAGTGCAAATAAATGCTGAGAATGTCAAATTTATTGATATTGTCAAAATTTGCAATTGTTTCTTTAATATTTATAATGAATGGGCAAGTATCGGATGGAGTGAAGAGGGGACTTGGCCAAATAACAAATGACTATGTAAAACTTTCCACTCGGGTGGAAAGGCGTGGAAATCAAATGAAATCAAAACGGCAGTGCTTGATTAGCTAATAATATAAATATTTTAGTTTAAGTTTTAAAAACTGAATAACAACTATATTAAGAGCTATTCTAAATTGATCAGCAACAGCTTAAGACTCCTAATTATTTCTTAATTCTGTTTAGGATTTGGAAATCTTCTAACATATGAAAAAAGTAGGTAAAGCAAGCAAATCCTAAGCTTAGTTTTTGTGTAAGATATAGGTTTTGCTCATAATCTCAGATTGATTAGATATGAGGAAACTGGTATTCATAGATACCAAAATGCACAAGTATCACTTTTTGGTAATATTGAAAGATAATCTGAAGTAGAGCGCGACTCAGCTTCAGATAAGTGAGGAATACTGACCCGAAACTCATCTCTTATCTCTTGAAGGAGTGGTTTTTGTATAGCATCATCACAATCTCCAGATCTCAATCCAAACGAGTGGAATTTACTACTACTATATCCTCAAAAGCTTCGGTTTTGTGTTAAGAATGGGCTAAAATCGCCGAAAATCATACATAAGCCATTGGTTCGGAGTATGCGGACAACTCGGCTCGTCATCCTGATCAAGAATATATATAATTTATGGGTTCTGCCACGCCTCCTTCTGCCTGTTACATACATTTTCACAAAACCATATATCCTGATTTCCCATTTTCAATGGGTTCAGCGTATAATAATGTTATACCAACTAATAAATATTATACCTTAGCTCGACAACTTTTCAGACAGCCCTCATCTATAAATATATGTGAGTTTGGTTGTAAAATTGGTTTATGGACACTTCTTATGCTTTTTTTTTCCAGCTCATCT
Source organism: Drosophila hamatofila (assembly GCA_035045345.1). Lineage (NCBI taxonomy): Eukaryota > Metazoa > Arthropoda > Insecta > Diptera > Drosophilidae > Drosophila > Drosophila hamatofila. Next base: position 15,337,581 of record JAWNPA010000039.1, on the reverse strand, counting down.
AGTTGATAATAATGCCTAGTTGTGCAAACCGACGCTAGGTGGAGTTTCGACTGCTTAGCTTTGTCTATCGAACGATAGATGGCGCTGACCCAGCATCAATCCCTGAGCTGAGAGCTGTTATTGACCTTTGACAACGATTAAAGTGCCATGAAAAGCTGTTGAAAGCTTGTGGTTTGGCATATTAAGCCTTACTAACAAAAGTTATAGAAGTAATACGAGTCTAAGAAATTGGATGTGATCGACAGTCAATTATGAGATAAAAACTTTCAAGAGTTTTTTTTTGGGAATGTAGTAAATACATTTTTGTGATTAGAATTGGCCAGCTTACCTTAAAAGTTACTTATAAATGACGGATTAACAAGTAAGCAGAATATGCAGTTGACTGGGGCCTAAAAAAGTCCTTTAAAATTGTTCTAGCAACCATAAAATTCCGACATGTTTAAAATGCAGATAGTAATTTTATTGATATTATTACATTGTGGCAATAAAATTTTTATGAAAGTTATAAGTTTGTATTTTAATCGAAAAAAGATGGGAACGGACGTGAAAAAAGGGGCCTCCAAAATTATGGGTAAACCCGACCCTGTAAATGACCTCTTTTAGTTCGGCTCACAGTTCGAGCTACCTTTTTGAGAATTGTTTTACCACTTCGAAAAATTGGTTTTAGTCGGAAATTCAAAAGTTATTGAAGAATATAATGAAGACTAACAAGAATAATAAGCTTGTTGGGGAGGTCATTTATCCTGTAGCAGGACAATGCCAAATGGCACAAAGCTTGGCTGTTAACTAATTTTTTATGGATGTTGGTAGTACCACTTTGATTTGGTATCCACAAAATTCAAGCTTTTTCAAAATTTATTTCCTTTACTTTTTTTCAGGTTAAGCTCTGTTGTCTTAGCATTACATACTTGTCAAAAGACTTATGCCGTCGACTGTAAATGAGCTCTGGAATATGTATGTACGAAATTGTACGGTTTCTGGATATACTTCTGGTTATGAGGAATAAATAAAATGCGCAGCTTTGTTTTGAATACAGTATATTCGTCTTTATTGAATTTGATTTCTCTGTTCAGTTTTACATGCTATATAAACTATTTATTATTTATATATATTATTTAAATATTTTATTTAAATATATTATACTGAAGTATTTGCATTATTTCTTGTTCTTCATTTTTAATTTTTATTACTCATGTTGTTTATTATTTAATTATTTATTTGCTTTAATAAATGCCCTTGCATTTTTGCGCAAACCCTTAGAAATTGCATTTTGCATTTTTTATATTTTATTTATTATTTTTTTTTATATATTTTTTTGAATGAAAATGTTAATTTACAAATTAACACAATGTGTAGATATATATATATATATATATATATATATATATATATATATATATATATATATATATATATATATATATATATATATATATATATATATATATATATATATATATATATATATATATATATATATATATATATATATGTATATATATTTTTTTTATTATTATTTATTTATATATATATAAAAAACAGGTTCTTAAGTTAACAAAAAAAAATTGTTTTTAATATAAGTTTAATTTATTTTTTATTTTTTTGTTTGCTTGCAACAATCTTTACAAGAAATGCTAAAAAAAATTGTCGCTTTAATTAATTACGTAATGAAATTTTTGTTCTTATGTAATTTTTAATTTTTTAAATGTTTTTTTTGCCTCTTGTATTTTATTTAATGTATTTAATTGCTTAAGTTTAAAAATTGTTTATCGGATTTCGAATGCCTTTGCCAAAAGTGTCGAGTGCTTAGATTTTAGGCCACTAAGTTCATATTCTTTTATCTGTTATTCAGTTATGTGTATTAATATATATATATATATAAAAGTTTTTTGGTTTTTGATATTTTTGCTGCTTTATTAATGTTTGAAATTTGAATTGATTTTTGCTTTTTGTTTTGTTTTTTTTTTAGAAGTGGGCACATTTGCTTAATAATTGTGTATTTTTTTTTATTTTTATATTTAGCTTGTGGTTAATTTTTAATATTTTTTTTATTGCTGGGCGGATTTGAAACTGAAAACGGTTTTGGTTTGTTTTTGAGCTTTTGTTGCATCTGAAAGATCTGAAAACTAAAGAGAGTTTGTGTGTGTGTGTATGTGTGTGTGTGTGTGTGTGTGCATAATTGTGTGTTTGTGTGGGTGTTACTGCTTTTGGTTCAATTGAATATGTTATCTTTTAAGACTCAGACTCGCTTGTATGTGTATGCAATATATATATATATATATATATATACTTTATTAATGCTTCTGTCTGTCTGCGTATTGGTAAAATAACTATATATATAACTACACAAATACCATTATATATATACATATATATATAATGCTGATATGGTCTGTTTTTAAGATGTGAACTTTTGTATATATATATATATATGTATATATATTTATAATATATATTTTGCTGTTGCTTGTTCATCCTCCACTATTTTATGTACATTTTCTTTCAATCTTCTTTCCCAAAAAAAACTTGATTTTGTTTTCTGCTTATTGATTGGTAGCTGTGTGTATATATATATATGTATATATATATATATATATATATATATATATATATATATATATATATATATATTATATATATATATATATATATATATATATATATATATATATATATATATATATATAAGACTGTATATCACTGTGGGCTTAAATTCTTTGCTATTAATGCAGCTATATATATATACAAATACACATATACATATACATATACATATATATATATATATATATATATATATATATATATATATATATATATATATATATATATATATATATATATATATATATTCATATAAACCGCTGCAATCTGTTAATTAATAATTTGATTTTTTGACAATAAAAAAAATTTGTTTCTATGTATGTTTATTTTTTTAAAGATTTTTTTTAAATTTGTTATTTATATAGATTAGCAAATGTTTGTGTTTTTTATATTTTTTATTTTGTTTTCCCATCTGCTTTTCGTATTGAATTGGAAGGATAATTTCTTATGCAATTTGTATTTGATTTCTGTTTCGCTACGCTAAATACATTTCATTATTTACAGTTATCGATATTGATGGTATATATATATATATATATGTATATATATAATTATATATATTTTGATTTGGTTTTTTTTGTATTACTCGCTTGCAATTTAAAATTAATTACGTATCATTTTGTTATTTTGAAATATTTTCATATATTTTTCCTCGATTTTTCTTCAATTCAAATTATGTTGCGTTTTGAGAGTTCTCTTGTTATATATATGTATGTATGCATTAGTTCTAATAAGTATGCCTATATATGTATATGTATATGTATATAACATATATATATATATATATATATATATATATATATATATATATATATATATATATATATATATTCATATTCATTTATGTTTCAACGCTACTGAATCTATGCAAAAAATTTCACTGCCTACTCACACTATAGATAGACATAGCTGTACTATATACTATATATAACTGTATAACTGCATATCTATTAGCTGATATTTGTTTTAGCTGTTAGCTGTGTCACGCTATTCCCGTTTATTGTTTATGTAAACTTGGCTAGCACCGCTTATGTTTTTTGGTTGTTAATATTCTTGTCTTTAACTCTACATATATATTCGATGTGCTGGTGTGTGTGTGTGTGTGTGTAAGTATCATAAAATTATAGATCATGCATGCATATATAGATATTGATTCATATATGTGTATATATGTTATATTCTTAGAAAATGTAATGCTCTAGCTGGGGATTCCTCTGACCCATCATCATACAGCGAGCGCATCATCTGTGTGTGTGTGCGTGTGTGTGTGTTGTTAGGTAGGCATGTGTGTGAGTGAGTTAACTTAGTTAGCGAGTACTGTAGTTCCTCGGCAGCATTTCATTTGCATACATTGCATTTGCGCCTCGTAGCTGGAGGGCAGTTGGGCACATCCGAACAAATGATAAGGCCCTATAGATAAAAGACAGACATGCATACACATACATATATATACACATACATACATATATATATATATACACATATATATGTACACCTGCTTGCGTGTGTTTGTGGAATGGTGCAAAATGAAAAAAAGAAAGGAATTTCGATGGGGTTGTTGTTGTTTTTTTTTTTTTTTCGTTTAAGAAAACATTTTTATTTGATAAAGTTTCATTTATGTTCATGTATTATTGGTATGTTTTGTTTGTTTTTATCGTTATTACAATAATAATAATAATAGTAATAATAATAATAATAATCATAATAATAATAAAAAAAATTGATCATAATTATTACAATACAAAAAAAAAAAGTCGATCTAAAAAATAATTATAACTAAATCTTCATCGTGTGTTCTGCTCTCTCTTTCTCTCTCTTTCTCGCTTTCCTCTTTTCCTTCTCCTTCATTTCCAACTTAAGCATATTCTCTTTACTTCATATTTTGTATATATTGTATATATATACATACATATATATGTATATATATATATTTTGTTTTGTATGTAAATATGATGCATAAATATTTATTTAATTATATTTTGTAATTATTATTTTAGCTAAAGCGTATGAAAATGCAAAGTATTTAACATGGTTAACTTTAAAAACTAAATACATATCGAAATTAAAAAAAAAATTATATTTTATATGTATTTATATAGTATTAAATTAAAACTTAAATCATTTCTCAACAAATTGCTTTTTTTTTGTTTTCTTTGAAAAAATTTTTTTTGCTTTTCTTTTCTATATTTTTTTTTGTAATATAATTTTTTTTTTCGTTTTTAATTTGAAGACGCAAATTGTATTTTTTGTTTTAATATTTATTGAAATGTGTTTGGTATATGTTTTTATTTTTTGTTTAATTTTTAATTTAGTTATTTTTCTTCATATTTTTATTAAATATAATAATAATAACGCGGCAAATTTTGGGCCTATGCAAAAAAGTTTGTGTATGTGTGTGTGTGTGATTTTTTCTTGTGAGTGTATGTGTGGGCGTTGTCTTCTTCTTTGCGTTCTTTTTTTGCAGTTTTTTTTGGCTTTATGCCATTTAGAAATGTTTTTTTCTTGTAAGCTTTAACCTAGCGAAAAAAATGTGTGTATTTTATTATTTAAAATTTAGTTTTTGTTTTTTTGTTTATGTATAGGAAAACAGTGTGTTTTTACGTTTACGATTTAAACTTATGTTGTAGGCAAAAAAAATTGGCTCACTTAGATATAATATATATATATATATATATATATATATATATATATATATATATATATATATATATATATATATATATATATATGTATATATATATATATTTATTTTAATATTAATTTTTACGCTTGAATTGTTGAAATTTCTTTAGTACGATATGCGCTTGTCTACATTTTATTTTATGTAAATTTATTTTCTTGTTTTGTTTTGTTTTTTCTTTAATATTAATATTTTAATTCACAAAAAAAATTATGCTATTTGTAATGCGAAATTTAAAGTACTGTTATTCTTCTTTTTTTATATGTTAATAATCGGCATAATGCTTAAACTATATATATATTTAAATATATATATATATATATATTGTTTTTTTTTTTAATTTTTAATATTAAATTTAAATAATAATTTAGTGCAATTTGCATTTATTTTGCTATACTTTGTGTTTTACATAATATATATATTTATATATATATATATATATATTTAATTTGCTTTATCATATTTTTGTTTTATTTTTTTTTTGTTTTACGTAAATTTAAAATTTACAAAATTTATTGTGTTTCTTCTTCTTCTTTCGCATCTTCTTCTTCTTCTTTGCTTTGTTTTAAGGGTAGCTTGATTTTTGCTTCTCATGAAAAGGAAAACAAGAAAATGTTGAAAATTATATAGAAAAATGCGCATTTCGTTTTGTAAAGTTTTTTTTTTGTTTCCTATCTTTTTTTAACTATCTTTTACTTTGGATTCATGTTTTGTTGTTGTTCGTTTTCAGTTTTCAGGTGTTTTCATTTTTAAGTTAATCTTTTTTGTTTGTTTTACAGTAGTGTGTGTGTGTGAGATCAAAAGATAGCTAAAAAAAACTTTTGTATGTAACAAAAAAAAAAAAAAAAAAAGAAATATAATATATATATAGTTATTTTTTTTGCTATGTTTATGGAAAATTAAAAAAAAAAAAACTTTTCTTTTTGCTTAGCTTTTGTTTTGTTTTCTATGCTTACTTTTTTTTCTTTTGTTTTTTTTTTGCCGTCAACATCTACAGTTTCGCTATTTACAGAACGGCCCTCGCGTTGCTAGAGTTTAATATTTAATATTTATTGTTTATCTATTTACACTTAACAATGCAGACGAGAAAAAAAGTTGAAATCTTGTAATTAATATTAATAATAATCATAATCATAATCATAATAATAATAATAATAAAATTCTACCGCCATTTGCTTTTACAGTCTTCAAGTCGTAAAGAAATCAAAAAAATCTTTTTTATTTTATTTTAATTTTTTGCATAATCTGCGCCTCAACAGATTTGGCTTTTGGTAGAGTTTTTAGGTAGAGTTGTTGCGGCGGAGATTTTTACGTGGGTAGAGGGAGAAGGGGGTCTCTTATATTTTTTATTTTTATTTGTATTTTTTTGGGAAGCAGGGGACTAAGGGGACTAAGGGGGTGGGGCAAGTTTAAAGCCAACAATTTAATACTTTTGCGCTGCTCTATCGCACCTGCGCTTCGCATAGCGTCTCTAAACTTTTTTTTTTAGCTACAACTACATCTTCGAAAAAAAAATATTAGACCTTAAACAGCTAGTTCTAAATATGATGTATATATATACGTGTATATATATATATATATATTATATGTTTTATGTGCTATATATCGCTATATATATATGCGTTTATATATATATATATATATATGTGTGTGTATATATTTATTAGCCATTGGCTAAACATGTTCTGGGGCCGCTGCCAAACTTAATCACAAGTAAACGTCTTCAACATTGCACTCTGGTAACCAGTTCCCGTTCCGGTTCCAGTTCCAGTTCCAGTTCCAGTTCCAGCTTCAGTTACTAGCTTAGTAGTTCCACGCCGCTGCCGCTGCTGCTGCTGCTGGCGTCGCAGTTGCTGCCGCTGCAACGGCTGCTGCTGCTGCTGCCGCTGCCGCCGCCGTCGCCTGCTGCACTGCAGCACAATGCTCATCGGCATCGCCATTGCTGCTGAGCCGTCGCACACGCACCATGCGCAGCTTCTCCTCGTTGATCACCTTCAGCTGCTTCTCGGCACTCTCATCGTCCAGCTGCTGCTGCTGCTGCTGCTGCTGTTGCTGCTGCTGCTGCGAGGTCTGCTCATCGTCGTCGTCCTCCTCCTGCTTGATGTGCACCTCCGGCTCCATGAAGCGCTGCTCGATCTCCAGGTGCGCATGATCATCGTGCTCGGCATCGGCATTGGACTCGCCGCCCTTGACACTGTCGCCCTCGTCGCCTCCATAGCCGGAGGCCTGCATAATGCAGACGCCGTTGATGATGCGCTCGCTGGCGCTGCTATCGCCAGCTGCGATTGCGGCGCCCGCAGCGCCCGCCGCTGTGGGCGTACTGGCGCCAGCCGGATTGACCCACTGTGGGGCGGCGGGCTTGCGGCGTGAACTGCGCACCGCATTGTTCAAGTAGCCAGCGGCGGCCGAGGCGAGCGCCGACTTCTGCAGCGCCTTCTCGTACTCGGATATGGGCGTGGTGTTCTCGGGCTCGTGGCCACCCTCGATGGACTCGTTGTCGCTCATATTCTGACCGCTGGCGTCCAGCTCCAGCTCGTCCTGATAGTCATCGCTGCGCTCGCGCTTCAGCGTCGGCATGGACAGATCCAGTCCGCTCATCTGCTCCTTGAAGGCCTGATTGAGGGCCTGCAGCTCATCGCCGCCAGCGGCGCCGACGGCAGCGGCCGCAGCTGCTGCAGCACCAGCGGCCGCCGCGGCGCCTGGAATGCCCGCCAAGCTGCGGCCGAGCAGAGCGGCGGCGGCAAAGTACGGTGGGTAGGGTATGGGCGCACCGCTCAAACCCATGCGCTCCTTGTGCAGCTCGACGAGCCGCTGCTGCAGCAGAATGCGAAACTGGACGGGATCGAAGGGCGTGGCATTGGTGTTCTCGCGACTGGGTATGGGATTGTCCTGGCCGGGCTGGCCGTGCGGCACCTGCTGCTTGAGCCGCATGCGATGGTTGTGGAACCAGTTGGTGATGGTGCGCGTGGCCAGGCTCAGCTCGTTGGCCAGAAACTCGATGGTGCCCACATTCGGGTACGGATCGAGGGCGAAGGCCAGACGCAGTGCCTCCTTTTGCTCCTCGGAGAAGAGCACACGCTGCTTCTTGCTGGGCGGTGCCCCGCCCACCGATGAGCCCACCGAGCCGGGACCCGGACTGCTCGTATAGAAATCGTTCGTATCATTGCTGGACGTGTCGCTGCTGTTGTCCTGCTGATTGGGCCCGGTGCTGCGACGTCGCTTGCTCGCCTCCCGCCGCTCGTTCTTCAGCAGCTGCAGCCGCTCCACATTGTTGGCATCGCTCAGCCAGAGCTGCATGCGTATGAAGGGCTCACGGCCCTTGATGGAGAGCATGTGCCAGGGCTTCGGTTTACTCAGCAGCTCCGACACGGAGCCCTGCGACAGACCCAGCACCGCCTCGCCAAAGATCTTCTGGCCAATGTTGTTGGCCAGCAGCGCCTCCTTGATCTTGGTGGTGATGTCGTGCGTGTCCAGATCCTGGGTCAACGCGGCCATCTCATAGACTGTGGGCGACATATGCTGGTGCAGGCTGCGCATGGCATTCGGCGCATGCGCACCACCGTGCACGGGCATCATCATCGGCTTCTTCTCGTTGCTGCCGGGCGTGGGCACAGCCGTGGGATTACCGCCCGCCGGACCGCTGGGCGTGCTCGCCGCCGGCAAACTGATCGCATGCTGGGGCGGCAGACCCGGTGACGTCAACAGCATGTTCTGGTGATGGAGCAGCTGCTGGGCCTGTTGCTGGGCCTGCTGCTGTGCCTGCTGCTGGTGGCTCTGCTGTGCCTGGGCCTGGGCCTGGGCCTGGGCCTGCTGCACGGCAGCCGCTTGGGCGGCCGCTGCCTGCTGCTGCTGCATGGCCGCGGACATGGCGGCCGCTGCCTGCATCTGTTGCATGATGTGCTGGGCCTGGGCGGGCTCCTGCAGCTTCAGTTCGTTCATCATCTTCTGCATGGGCAGCGTCGCCTGCATCTTGTTGGCCAGGCCCTGGGGCATCTGTGGACTGCCGCTGTAGCTGCCCGTGCGCATCAGCTTCTCGGGCGCTATCTTGTACTGGCTGGCCACCAGCTTGTGCACCGCATTCTCGTCCTCCAGAAACATCTTCATGCGTATGAAGGGCTCACGGCCCTTCTGGGTGAGCATGTGCCAGGGCTTGGGGCGGGCCAGCAAATCGGAGACGGATCCTTGCGACAGGCCCAGCACGGACTCGCCGAAGAGCCGCTGGGAGATGCTGTACTGGGAGAGCGCCTCCTTGACGCGTCGCACAATGTCCTCCGTGTTCAGGTTGTTGAACATGTCGAACTGCTGCTGTGTGATGGGCGGCAGCACCGCCTTAGTGGGTCGCTGTGGCTGCGAGTGGTGCGGTGTCACCGGCGGCTGTGTGATCAGCGAATTGGTAATGGAGGCCATCCGCTGCAACGGACTCGCCGTGGCCGCAAACTCCTCGCCCTGGCTGCTCAGCGCTGGCGGCAGTATCGAGTTGCTCAATGGACTGGGCGCAGCCGAGTTGCTGCCATGGCCGCTGGCGACGGCGACGCTGCCAGCGGTTAACGGATTGCTGCCGCTGCCGGCCGCATTGACGGCTGGCGGTGCGGGTGGTGCGGGCGTGTTGCCGCCATCCGATTTGCGGGCATGCGGCAGGGCGGGAAAGCTGCGATCAGCAACATCATCGCCACGCTCGCCATCCTTGGAGCTGCTGCCGCTGCCGCTGTGCTGATCGTGCGACGAGCGTTGGCCATTCAGCTTGATATCCTTGCCGGCCAGCGACAGATCCTGCGCGCCATTCAGCACCTGCTGCTGCAGTGCCATCAAACTGGAAAAGTTGGGAAAGCTGGCGGCCTGCGCCTGCTGCTGCTGCTGCTGTTGCTGCTGCTGCTGCTGCTGCTGCTGCAGCTTCACAATCTCACGCTCGAAGGCGTGGCGCATGTTCTCATCGGCGGCCATGGCAGCGGGGAATGGATTGGCGGCTGCTCCAGGCATGCCAGCGGCGCCGCTAAAGAAGGGCGACAGCAAAAAGCTGAAGGAAGAAAGTGGAAAATTGAAAATGTAAATATGTTAGTTTAGCACATCTGGTGTTTAGTTAGCTGTTTTTTTGTCTTGCTATTTTTTATGGTATTGCCTTTTGCTTGCTAATTGTTGCCTTAAGAATTATTTGAATTGTTGTATAAGAATTATACTTAAAATTCTTTTATTTTTATTTTTAAGTTTTCAATCAACACTTTTTGCCTATGGCTTGTAATTAATTAAACTAAATGTTGTATAAAATTTATGTATGTATTTATGTTGTATAAAATTTATGTGTAATATTAATAAATAAAAAATATATCAAAAACTTTTTGTCTTTCATAGTTTCAATAATATCCTTGACTATATTTGGCTGTGAATTGGGGCTGGCCGGTCTGGCAAATAAAATGCCCCCAATGGGGTTGGCATTGTAATAATACTATTGTAAAAATTTTCTCTACTTTTCTAGAAGATCTCTGGATGATCTCTAGATGATCTCTAGATTTTCTCTAGATGCTCTCTAGATGATCTCTAGATGCTCTCTAGATGATCTCTAGATGATATCTAGATGATCTCTAGATGATCTCTAGATGATATCTAGATGATCTCTAGAAGATCTCTAGATGATCTCTAGAAGATCTCTAGATGATCTCCAGATGATCTCTAGATGATATCTAGATGATATCTAGATGATCTCTAGAAGATCTCTAGATGATCTCCAGATGATCTCTAGATGATATCTAGATGATATCTAGATGATCTCTAGATGATCTCTAGATGATCTCCAGATGATCTCTAGAATATCTCTAGATGATCTCTAGATGATTTCCAGAAGATCTCTAGTTGATCTCTAAATGATCTCCAGTTCACTTAGGCTAAGTTTCTATATCTGACTTCTTCTTTTGCCTTTTATTCTATGGCTACTTCAACACTCACCTGGGGAAGGCTGCTTCACGTGGTGTGCGCGCCATTAGCTCTTGGTAGAGACGCGCCATCTTGTCCTGGGCGAGATCCTCGTGACGCAGTCGCTGCTGCTGCTCGCGCTGCACAGCCTCGCGCTGTTCGCGCTGCTCGCGCTGCTGCTGCTGCTGGTGGACGGCAACGGCGGCAGCGGCGGCGGCCGCTTCGCGTTGCTCGCGCTGCGCATGGTCGGAGACGTGCAGCTGCTGCTGCTGCGCCTGCTGCTGTTGCTGCTGCTGCTGCTTGATCTGATGCTCCACCTTGTAGAAGGGCGAGCTGCAGCTCTGCGGCGGCGATTTGCTGTCATCGTTGCTGTGCGTATCGTCGCTGGCATGACGACGCTGATGCTCCTGCTGCTGCTGCTGCTGTTGCTGCTGGGCGGCGACCACGTTGCTCTTCATCAGGGAGGAGGCTTCGCTGAGTATGTGTGCGAGGCGATCCTCGGACATGGAATCATCGCCGCCAGCGCCGCGACCAGCATACTGAGGCAGTCCAGAATCTAAATGGGAGAGAAAGAGAAAGGGAGAGAGAGGGAGAGAGAGGACATGATTCCAGTTAATGTTTTTGATTGTATATTGATCGTAAAGTGGCATTGGCTTGCCCATTAAACGTTATAAAGTTTATGCGCATTTCGGATTTTAGCTCATTTATTGAAGCCCAATTGATAGCGATACGAACCGAAATCGTGCTGGCCAGGGCCAACGGGCCAACGGGCCAATTAAGCCATAAAGCGTTCAAAAAGCCAGCGCAAATTTGTGGCCATAAAGCGGCGCAGCATTTGAAAAAGGCCAGGCTCGATGCACTTTTGATTTCCCCAGCCCATGATGCACTGAGCGAAAGGCAAATCGAACTAGCCATTCAATTCTCTATATAAAAAGCTTGCATTTATTTCGCTTTTATGCGCGACTTTGTTGTGCAGTGTATAATAAATTTGATAAACATTTTGTGTGTGCAACATACATAAATTGCAAAAGAATTGCGCCCTGACCTGAACCCCCCGCCCCCAACTCCACCAACTGCCCCCCCTCAACGCTGGCGAGCTCAATTATAACACCATTTGATTTTCAATCAACAAAACCGCGACCACAGACAAAGCGAACCGGTCCAAAACATCAATGGCCATACAAATGTGAAAGCTAGCAAAAAGAGTTCAGTCGAAAAAATATAAAAAATAAATACAAATGGCTGGATGGGCCCTCCAAATAGTTCAATGCAAGCGAAGCGCTAATTTGGCACGCGCCATGGAGCCAAAAAAAAAAAAGGTGGGCAATGAAAGTGGAGCTGGAGCTGGAGCTGGAGCTGGAGTTGGAGCTGGAGCTGGAGCTGCTCATCGAAGCGCGCTGGCAGCTTGAATAAACGAAACGAAACGAAACGAGTCGAAATGAATAAATGAATGTGAATTCAATTGCAATTGAAAGAGTACAACAAACAAACAAACAACAACAACAAAAATGCTTTGCACAAATTCAATTGAAATGAAGGATTTTCTCCTGGTTTTTTTTCTGTTTTTGGTTCCACTCGTTAAATGTCGCTGCAGCAAAACAATCGAAAAATCGAGCTGCACAGAAAAAAAAAAAAAAAACAAAATGAATCGAGTGGTAAATTGTAAAATAATCGCACAAGTGGTTGAGCGGTTGGTTGTGTCCTTGTGGTATTTTTGTGGCTGCTGCTGCTGGCCAACAAACATCAATCAGGGCTAGTCGGTGTGGTGGGCGTGGCTGGAATAACTGAAAATCGCTTTACAATTGCCCAGGCATAATCGATGCCCCAAAGGAGCAAACACTTGTCGGAGGCAGGTATGGAGCCTGAGGATGCTGTGCAGGACTCGCACAGGAAACGGAAATCAACACATGAATGACAAATGTTTGGTCGCCCGCTGTCAATTGAAGCGAACGGATGAGCGAGCGAACGAGCGAATTGAAAAGTATTTTGCCATTGAAATACAATAAAGCCAGGCTAGATGTCGAGTAGATGGACAAAAGGCGATAAAAGGGCCAACTACAATAGATCGTAACGTGGTGCGCTGCTCTGCCTCTGCTTCTTCTTCTATTGCTCTTTTTTTTTTTTTTTTTTGGAGAGTGACGACACATGCCACATGCCACATAGCGCAGCCACAGTCATTGGATTTTACATTTCCATTTTTATTTTCGATTTGCTTTAAATGCTTTTTGCCAACACAAACATTTTTTTCCCGCTGTTATTACTCTGTTTTTAGCTCTTGGTCATCGTCATCGTCATCGTCGTCGTCGCTTCATTTGGGGATTACAAAGTGTTTTTGTGTTATAAAGTCGAAGATGACATTGATGACACCTGGCTGACCCCCACACATCCTGGACGAATGGCTGGACAGTTGGACTGGGGCACAGGAGCCACAGACACAGACAGCTTAAGCGCTCTTTAGCCGGAGACGTAGCTGGAACTGAAAATGAAACTGCTAAAATGGCTAACGGATGTGTGAGCTGGAGTAGCAGGAGCAGCAGAAACTGGAGGAGGAACTGAAGGCTAAGGCCAGTTCAATGCACTCCTTGTCAACTGTAACACACACACAGGACTTCAACAATCAATAAGCGGACAGATATGGGCTTAAAGAGATGTTCTGGCTTTAAAACTGAGTGGGATCTATTATCAGGTATTGATAGGAATAAAAAATATACAAAAAAATATAAAATTATATAAAATATATAAAAATATATAAAATGTATAAAAGTATATAAAATATATATAAAATATATACAAAATATATAAAATTATATAAAAAAATATACAGAATATATTAAATTATATTGAATATATAAAAATATATAAAATTATATAAAACATATACAAATATATAAAAGTATAGAAAATATATACAAAATATATAAAAACTTTTAAAAATATATTGAATATATAAAAATATATAAAATATATAAAAGTATATAAAATATATACAAAATATATAAATTTATATATAAAAAATATACAGAATATATACAAATATATTGAATATATAAAATTATATAAAATATATAAAAATATATAAAATATATTTAAAAAAAATATATATATATATAGAATATATACAAATATTTTAAATGTAGAAAAAATATATAAAATATATATCAAATATATATCAATTATATAAATTCTATTAAAAATACTTGCATAGATAATTTAACTCAGCAAGTGTTGTAAAGCGTTTCGAGTGTGTTGCGAAATGCATTAGAATATATTTCCTTCTAAATTCTCCTCTGCTGGTAGCAGCATTTGAAATCTCTTAAATTGTCAAACAAATTCATGAATATCTATTGATATACAATATATGGAAACACACAAAGGTAAAAAGGTAGCTTTTTAAGCAGCTAACTGTCGCGTTTTTTGCATGGATGGATTTGCAGACAGCGACGACTTTTAAATAACGCAATGCCCCAACCACAGACGCAGCTCAAATACATGGACAAAAAAGAAAGATATATAAATACAGATATATATATATATATATATATATATATATATATATTTGTATATTTGAATATTTGTCTCTTATTTTTTTTGTTACCGTTGGCCATTTTTTGTCTGCGCTTTTGTGTGTTTGCTGTGTGTGTGTGTGTGTGTGTGTGTTTGTTGTTTGTAATTTATTAGAGAGGAACATGTTGACCAAATTGTCATTCAAAAGGATATGGATTTTACGCGAAAAATATAGATATGAGCTATCATAGACCATATATATATGTATGGTAAAATATGAATATATATATATAGATATATATATATATATATATATGTATATCTACCACCACCTGTGCCACAATTTGCTTGATGAATATTTGCCTTTTATAACAAATCAGACGAATATTCTCGCCAGACACGATGAGTGCCAGTCCCCCCCGTTGATCCCTCGATCCCGATGTCCCCGACCCTGCTCACTCGACTGTATATTTTTGTCTTTTTGTTGTTGTTGTTGTATTTTTTGCCTTTGTGGAGTTTTTCCTAATACAATAAATATTTGCCAGCACACAAATATGTAATCATACTTCAGTCGCAAAAAAAAAGGGTTTATAGTTGAGTGGCTAAGGAGGCGGAGTGGGGGCGTGGCAGGTAGGTGGTGGCTGTTGCCACAATTGAACTGGCGCATTGAAATTGGCACACGCACGCAATTTGCATTAATTGCAAGAAAAATTTTCTAATTAAAATGCCAGTCAGTTGGTATGCGTGTGTGTGAGTGTGTGTGTGTGTGTGTGTGTGTGTGTGTGTGTGTGGGGTGGTATTAGCAGAAGTGTCAATTAAAATACAAAAAAATATATGTAAAACTCAGACAGAGCGACAGACACCTGCTTGAGGCGGGCTTCTTGCTTCTAACTGAGCTGAGGGCAAACGTAGCATATGAAGTGAAGTGGATGCCCAACAAGGATGGGGCGGGGGGCTGGGGGCTGGTAAGGGCGAGTGGGGCACACAAAACATCAAACAGCCGATGCCAATTGCAGGTAAGCTCGAAATTGGATTTGGGGTTATTAAACATTATATTGGATGTCTTTATGACAAGCGAAAAAAAAAAAACCTGCGCTGGCTGCGGCTAATTTGCAAGTTTTATTTTGTATTTTTTGTTGTTTTTTGCATTTTTTTATTATTATTTTGATTGTTGTCAAAGTTCATTACAAAGTAATTAGCCCGAGCAACACACACACACACACACACACAGACAGTGGCACATGAAAGTTTGGGGCAAGTGCAACACGAGAGACATGTGCAACATTTTGCGGCATAATGGCAAAATGTCGAAGACAAACTTTTGTGCCATGTCTAGGCTATGCGGCAACACAGACATGGCCATATATATATATATATATATATAATATATATATATATATATACATTCATTTGTAAATTATATCAATATGTATTTTGTAATTGTTTTACATACATACATACATATACATATATATATTTATTTATATGCGCTTTGTGCTCTGTCACTTTGATTGCGACAATGATTCAACATGCTGACTCATTGCCTAAGCTATCGAAGATTTAGTGTAGCCCATTTCTTGGCTCCGCATTTTTGAATATTCATAAAAATGTATAAATTCCTTTTTGTTTTGTTGTTGTTGTTGCTGTTGTTTAATCGCATTTATTAAAAATTCAGTTGAACGCGCTTTATGCTAATTTATGTTTATTATATTTTCTCGGTTCGGCCACGCCCCGCCAGCCCCCGCACACACATAAAGCAATTTTCAACAAAATCAAATAAAATAAATTACAATCAAAGCGAAAAAAATAGAAAGAAAACAACTTAAATTTGAGGCCAAAAAGCGCAGGAATTGATACGCCCCGTTGGCCACTTAGTCAGGCTGTGTGTGTGTGTGTGTGTGTGTGCGTGTGTGTGTGCGTATGTGTGTGTGCCTCACATATTTCGCTTTATGGCTGGTGACAAATAATTTGTGAAACGGCGGCAAATAAAAGTGCCTGGCAGCATTTTGTCTTCTGTCTGTTTGGCATTTGGAATGCTTTTGTCTTTACCTCCTCGATCTGTTGTTCGAGAGCTGTTCCCCCTCACAGCCCCCTCCCATCTTTTCCCACTCACACACTCCACTCTCCCACTCTCTCTCTCTCTCTGTCTCTGTGACTGACTGCGCTAAATGTATTGTTTTGTGTTCTTTGCCGCGTGCTTTTCTATTTTAGGCCACGCACTTTTCGCCCGACTTTTCGACAGATCTCTCTCGGCTGCTGCCCGCTGCCTGCAAATGGGTTGGCTAAAACAAATAGACGACGTCTGCTAAAATTATGTGTTAATATGCTAGTATTATTAGCTGCTATAACGAGTTGCCTCGGCCACATTCGCAAGCCGTCGACAAATACAAATATCGCCCATTACGTATACGACTTGTCTGACGCGGCTAAAATGACGTTGGGCTTTGTTTGTTTTTCCTTCTCTTTTTTTTTCCATTTGCTTTATTTTTTTTTGTGTGCTGTTTTTTTAATTCCCTGCCCCGATTTTGAAGTTTTGTGTGTGTGTGTTTTTTTTTACAAATGCTAAATGCAGTTTGAATTGAGTACTCAAACGGCACTTGGTTGAACTCTGTTGTAAACTCAAACTACTTCTCACCCTCTCTCTCTCTCTTACTCTCTCTCTATCCCTCTCCCTCTCCCTCTCCCTCTCTGTCGTTTTCTATTTGCCCTCTCTATTTTGTCGTGTTCAACTCGTGTAGGTTTGTCATGGTAAAAACATTGTCAACTTGCAGGCAAATAGTGCACAGTGTGCAGAAATGTTTGCACAGTGGTTAAAAATTTATGTGAAATGCAGAATCAATAACAAAGATCGATAGGAGCTGGGCCTATAAAAATAACTTTAATAAGCTATTACTATATAATAGCTTATTAGATTTAAAATAAGAATAAAAATAAATATAAAAAAAAATAATAATATAAAAATAACCCTAATAAGTTATTATATAATAATAGCTTATTAGATTTATTTTTATAGGCCCAGCTCCTATCGATCTTTGTTATCGATTCAGCATTTTCATTACTATTTCAAACAATTTCAATCAACAAAATGTAGCCCAAATATTTACTGATTGTCAAAACTAATCGATATTTATATAAATATAATCGATATTATAATAAATATATATACATATATATTTTTGTCGATAACATTGATTCATCTATATATTTTTTTGGTTAAGCACGTCTCGTAAGTATTTCAATTTCTGTTATTATATACGTATATATATCGCTTGTCAAACTTCCGTTTTATTTATAACTTTTCAATAGTTTCCACTCGCTTTGCCCGTGCGCCGTTTAATATGCAACAATTGTCGTCAAATGTTTAACAGCAGCGCAAATAGAAGAAGCAGAAAAAAAAGCCAAGCAAAATTAACGGCAGAGCAAACCAAAAACGCGAAAACTTTTTGCCTCCCACCCTGGCGCTGTCGCCGCCTCCATCAACAGCCCCCCTACCCTCCAACCTACTCTCCAACCTACCCTCCTGCTACTGGCCCACCCCCAGCTATACCAATCGTTAGGTAGCCGCCCTTGGCATAACTCCGCATTGCAACGCCCAGCTCCCAATTGCTATCCCGCTCAGCTGCCTTCCCTCTAGCCACCACCACCGCCGCCTCCGCCGCCTCCGCCTCTGCCTTCGCTGCCACGCCCCGCGGCCAGCACTCAGCTGGCGCACTTTGTCCGGCACAAAGACGACTTCAAACGCGCGCCACGTCAACGTTTTGCATGCCTCGTTGAAGGCAGCAGTTGCATTGCGTTTTTGTTGCTGTTGTCGTTGTTTACATTTAATTCTACTTTATGTTTGCTGTTGTTGTTGTTGCTGTTGTTGTGTTTTTAATTGTTGTTTTTGTTGCTGTTGCTGTTGCTGTTGCTATTGCTGTTGTATATGTATTTTGTTTCAAGCCTTTCACAGACCAATTGTCACGGCAGTCGTCGCGCCGCCCCATGCCCATGCCCATGCCCATGCCCATGCCCATGCCCGTTCCATTCCAGCTCGTTCCTCGCTTTAAACAATTACAATTCAAAAATCATTGACGCGCCAAAAAGTTCGCACAACTTTGCTAGCCCACAAAGCGACTTCAAAGTATTGCCGCTTGTTATTTTGTAATAATTCGGACTTCTATTCTAATAATTTACAAATTTTATGCAACAAGCTTGCGCCCTGAGCTAGGCAACAGTTTTTTTTGCTGTTCGCTTATATAACTGTGTCTATGACCGGTTCTATGGCATGCATCTAAATGCCTATTTGCTTATAATTAACTGACAACGGGCAACGGTCTGAGTGTGTGAGGGCGGGAGGGGCGTGTCACTAAACACACTCAATCGCTGGAGAAAGCGGAAAAAAAAAAACTCACAGCAATTGCAGCGCTCTGTGTTCTACAGCCATAAATATATAAACAGTTAGTTTAGCTGTCATGAGTAATCGTCATAAATTAATTGTCAACATTTGCATGCACTTAGACACACACACATAGACACACACACACACACACACACACACACGCACGCACATGTGCATTGGGCAAACAGAGAGCCACAGTAAAACTTTGATTAACTTTACCAAGTCGCTGCCAGGAGAGACACGTGTGTGTGTGTGTGTCCCTCTGTGTGTGTGTGTGTGTGTGTTGGGTAGGTGCGTGTTTGTACTTTAAAAATACTTTTGCATTGACATATTTGTAGAGTTGGTTGGGCAAAGCCGCAGTCTGGCATAGTTGTGGCAGCCCATTAAATTGATGACTAATCAATAAAAAACTTAACCAAGACAACAACTGAACAAACAAACACAGGCACAGAGGGCAACTTTACGTCGCTATCGTTAGCCCAAGATCGCACAATTTGTTGTTGTTGCTGTTGTACTATTCGAAACGATTGTGTTTTGGTTTCGCAAATCGTTGTACGCCTAATGTGCAAATTTGTGAAAATTTATGGCGACAGGCGAAATGGTTGCATGAAATGCATCCAGTCGTCGCCATCGTTGTTGCTCGTTGGCACGTTGATTATACGCAAAAATCAAAAATAATTAAAATTTTCACATTTTAATGTTTTGGCAGGCCGCCAGCTCGAAAAGCATTCAAAATACACACAAAACAAAATAAAGAAAATAATAATCAGTGAAAAGATGAAAATGAAACAAGCGAGAAATGAGTTAAACGTGGGCATGAAATGCGCAATATTTTTCTGTTGAAATGTGAGAATTCCAAAATATTTACTCAAATCTAGGCAAATCAATTGAATGAAAAAGTAGAATTTATTGCTTACTGGAAAAATGTAGAATAAATCAAAAATATAAGAATTTAAGTGCTTTACGCAGTTGCTACAAAATGGAGTTGAATTGCCAAAAGACAAAAGCTGAATGTCATGAAACGGGAGCTGAGGGCATTGAAATGTAGCTTAATGCTGCTGGCTTAAGAGTGATATAGCAGACAGCTACTGTCAGCTGTGTTTAAGCTGCAGTTGAAATTGGCATAAGGCAGCTGAATGACAAAAGCTGAATGTTATGCAACGGAAGCTAATTGGAAAACAATTCAATTGCCTTCAGGCAAGTGAGTGACAAAAGCTGCATGTTATGTAATGTGAGATGATCAATAATTAGCCCAATCCAAAGCACATTCATATGGCTATGAAATGTGTTTCAACTCTTCTTCGGGCATAAGAGTGTGATATATGTCAGCTCATAGCAAACAGCAACTGTCAGCTGTCACGCAACGGCTGTCAACTGTTTTTAAGCTGCTGTGCTTTGTGCTATATCTAGTGGTAGTGGCTGCAACTAATTAGCTAGGCATAAGAGAGCGCGAGAAAACAAGACAGGAATAACAAAAAACAAAAAACAAAAAAAAGAAAACAACAACAAGGTTAGACACTCACCTTTCTTGGGTATGAGGGATTTGAGCAGCATGACGGCATTATCATCACAGGCCCAGGCATGCATCTTGCGGTAGCTGTCGCGACCCTTCTCAGTCAGCTTATCCCAGGGCTTTGGCTTGCTGAGCAGCTCGGAGACGGTGCCCTGCGACAGGCCCAATATGTATTTGGCGAACAGACGCTGGCCGATGTTGTGCACGGAGAGCAGCTCGCGAACACGCCGCGAGATGTGCAGCGTGTCGAGTGCCTGATTGGCATACTTGTCCATGTTGTAGCGCAGCATCTCCTGCAGCTTGGCCTCCATGGGATCACCCTTGGGTATCAGCGATTCACCCAATCGACCGGCCATCGAGACACCCGGCTGCAATTGCAGTTCGGCATCTGCGAAGCGAAAATGCGCACGCGCTTCCTGCCCAGCGGCCGCGGCAGCCGCAAACTGGAAGGGCAGGCTGGGCAAATTGGGCAGATTGGGCAGAAAGCTGGGCGCACCCAGGGCGGCGGCATGCTGGGCATGGGCAGCCATCGCTGCTGCGGCCACAGCCGCATTCGCATTGGGTGTCAGACTGTTGTTGTTGTCCTCGGCAACGGCTACGGCGGCAGCAGCCACATTGGCAGCGGCCGCTGCCTGCAACAGCGACTTGTTGCCATTCAGCGTGCTGGCAATGCTCGCCGCCAGCTGGGCGGTGCTGTTCGGTGTGCTGTTGGCGCTGGATGAGTTCGAGTCGCCGCCATGATGCAAATGGTGAGCCGTATGCAACAGCTGGCCATGCGCCATGCTGCCATGGTGGTGTGCGTGATGGTGATGATTCAGCGGATCGCTGCTGTTGCTGCTATTGCTGCTATTGAGCAGAAGTTGTTGCTGCTGCTGCTGCAGCTGTGGCTGTTGCTGCTGCTGCTGTTGCTGCTGCTGTTGCTGTTGCTGCTGCTGCTGGAGTTGGTGGTGTGTGGCGGCATCTAGGCGTGCGGATTTGGAATTGGAACAAGAGGAGTGATTGGCATGTGAGAAAGTTGAGTTAACCAATTGACTGAGCAGCACAGTGGACGAGGGTCCATGTAGTTGCTGTTGTTGTTGTTGTTGTTGTTGTTGATAGTGTTGCTGTTGTTGTTGTTGTTGCTGCTGCTGCTGCTGCTGCGGCTGCGGCAGTGGCGGTGGCGGTGGGGGCAACAATTGCTGCTGCACCACATTGGCATTTTGATAAATTGTTGGCGTTTTGCTCCCAGTTTCAGTTGCAGCTGCTGCTGCTGTTGTTGCTGCTGCTGCTGCTGCTGCTGTTGTTGCTGGTGCTGCAGTTGCTGCTGCTGCTGCTGCTGTTGCTGCTGCTGTGCTCGTTTCAAAGCCACGCCTCCAATAGCTATTGACCAGCTGCTCTTCAAGCGTTTGGGCCGGAGCTGGAGCCTCGGCTATTACCTCGTCTGTGTCTAAGATTTCGATTTTCGGCTGCAAATTGGCCTCGATCAATGTCTCATTCTCATTCGTTCCAGTTTTGTTCAAATCTGGCTTGGCAACTACTACTGCTGCTGCTGCTGCGGCGGCTGCTGTTGCTGCTGCTGCTACTTCTGCTGCTGCTGCTGCTGCTGCTGCTGCGGCTGCATCTTCTTCTACAGCTGTTGTTGCTACGTCTACGGCTTGTTGTTGTTGTTGCGGCATTTCTGCGGGAAACAACAAAAAAGTTGTGCCTTTTGTTGCTGCTACTTATTTGCAATGATCTATCATAAAATACTTGTTTTTTTTTTTTTTTTTGTATTGTTTTTGGTATTTAGTAGTATTTGGTATATTTGTTTGGTATACTGATTTTAACAACATCCATGGAACAAAACGCCAAAAATTAATCAAAATTTGTATATTTTTGCTTTCTTTCAATTTGTTTCATATAATTTTTTATTTTTTTATTGTTTGCCAACAATTTGCACTTTTCGCTTGCCAATTCGAACAACAAAACAACAAAGAAACTGTGTGTGTGTGTGTGTCTGTGTGTGTGTGTAATTGTTGTAAATAGAGACTCATAAATATATATGTATATATATGTAAATATATATGTAGCACGACAGAGAGACAGAGTGAGTGAGATAGACACAGAGGCAGAGAGAGAGAGAGAGATAGATAAACACAGAGCGATAGCATTGAACCGTGTTGTTGTCGATAATAGTAACAATAATAATAATTGTAATAATAATAATAATAATGATGATGATTGTCAACTGGTTTGTTTGGCCTCTATGTATGTATGTATGTATGTATGTCAGCATTATCGATAAACATGCAGAGCAACTCAAAGTATATAAAACAACAACAACAACAACAACGACAATTACAACGACAACAACAACAACAACAATGACAACATTCGCAGACGTTCTGATGCAAATATTGTAAATCAAAAATAATAATAATACAAAAAAAAAAGTAAGAAGGAGAAAAACGCGATCGTCCGCTGCGCTTGACGCTTGTTGACAGCCATAAAAATTGGCGCCTCGTTTCTGTTGGCGCCGATAAGCTGGTAACATAACGGAACGGAACGGAACGGAAGGGATGGGATTGTGGCGCATCCACTGGTGGAACAGTTCATTAAACTGCCCTCCTGGGCGCCGTTCCACAGGCGGAAGAAATCAAAGCGTTTCACCAGCGACATGGAAAAGCGAACGCGCGCGAATCGACGGCAGGCTACAGTAGGTACAGCTGCACTGACTGCACTGCATGCATACTCACCATCGCTAACGGCATCGCTGCTGCCGTTCTTGAGCGCCTCGGCGGCCAGGGCTTTGGTCCGCTCCAGTAGCAGGGCTTGGAATTTGTTGGGATCGTTGGCACAGGCAGCGGCTGCGGCGGCCGCGGCGGCTGTGGCAATGGCCGACTGTGGACTGAGCACGTTCAGGTCCAGTGGACTGCTGCAAAGGGAACGAAATGCAAATGAAACATAAATAATCAATTGAGGATCAGTTATCATTTGAAGGTAAATCAATTTTGTTTGTTAATGAAGTGAAAGGGGTGGAAATTAGTATGGTTTCGAAGGAACGATATGGTAATGAAACATGGTTAAGTATGGATATTGCAAATCATAATTAGAAAGTAAAGCCGATTTGTTTATTAAGTTACGTTTCGAAGGAACGAAATGGAAATGAAACATAGGTAAGTATTAGTTATGATTTAAAAGTAAAATAGATTTGTTAAGTGAATGGTGAAAAGCGGCGATATTGGTTGTGATTCAAAGGAACGAATCGGAAATGAAACATGGGTAAGTATATGAATATGTGTTATGATTTTAAAGTGAAGCAAATTTGATTATAAATGATTATGATCGAAAATAATTGGGTTTCGAAGGCATGAAATGGAAATGAAACATGGGTAAATAATTGGGAAAATAATTTGGTTAATTTAAGGAATTTTTAAGTATTCAATTATGATTTTTTTTAAGAGAACGAGATTGAATAGGAATGCAAATAAACAGAGTAAAGCTGTTTCAGGTTAGGTATGAACTGGCAATGGAACAGCTTCGTTTGCTATGTGAATGGAAATACTTACTGCTGCTCCTTTTTGATTTTCAGCTCATTGCTGTCCGCTGTGGCTGTGGCATTCGAAATTTCGGCCTCCTGCTCCTCGGCATCGTCCTTCTCCTGTTCGTCGTCGTGGCGATTGTTGACTAAAGCTGAATGTTGTTGCTGCTGCTGCTGCTGTTGCTGTTCGCTATTGGTCAGGTGCAGGTCATCATCATCATCGCCATCGGCGTCGCGCAGCTCATTATCATGATCATTGTCATCGTCATCGTCATCATCGTCGTTGAGCCGATGGGTCGATGTTAGATCAGTTGTCTTGAATACGACATTGTTATTGTCGCTACTCTGGCTACTACTGTGATTGTTGTTGTTGTTGTTGTTATTGTTGCTGCTGCTGTTGTTGTTGTTGTTATTGTTGTTGTTTGTCGCAGCAGCATTGACAGCGGCAGCCAATGCCGTAGCCTCGGCCAGCGCCTCATTTATCTGCTGCTTATCCAAGCGGGCCTCCAAGCGCATTATGTGCTGTCGCTTCACCTCCAAATGCTCTTCGAGCCTCTGGATTTGTACCAGGTGAGTTTGTTCCAAGGCGCGCAGGCGTTGCAACTCATCCAAAAGTGCTTTAATCTGAAATGGATGGAAAAAAAATGCAATAATTAGTATTTGAATTGAAGATGGGACTTTAAAAGTATTTTTATAATTTTTATATGTATTTTCTATCAGCTGAAGCTAGATTGGAAATAAAGCTAAAACATAGCAATTATATGAGACATGAGATGTGAGACAGACATGAGGTAATAGAGACAGAGAGAGAGAGAGTGGTGGAGTGAGTGAGAGGGCATGACTGGCATTCGTTCAGCTTTCCGTTGTCTCATCAGCCATTTTCAATCAAAACTGACTTTTTATCATGATTTTTTTATTCTTTTATTTGCAAGTAGCGAACAGACTGTTGTTGTTAATTTTCCGAATTGTTTGCTTGCGCTTACAATCAGTAGTTGATGAATATTTGAGCCTTGGCGCATGTGGAAGCGGCAAAACTTTTTGGTTGCATATTTTGTGGCAACTCTGCCATTGTGGCTGCTGCGGTTGCAAGGCTTTTCCTCCGTCTCTCTCTCTCTCTCTCTGTCTCTTTCTATGCTCGTTTTGTTTTTTTGTAATTGCACACATCAATATTTAAACAACAACAGCAATGCGAGCAAGTCAGGTGGAGACTTTTACACAGAGGAAAGTCGCGTCGCATCGCAGTTTGTCGTGTGTGCGTGGAAAAGTTCGAGAGTTATAAAATAATTTTTAATAAAATTAACAACGACGACGACGTCGCTGATTGCCTGTGACTCAAGCGCACAGGCCACAGATACAGCCACAGGTGTAGCAGGGGCTAAGGTACGAGCACAATGCATGCTGAGCGGCAGGAGGCGGAGGCGGAGATGGAGGTGGGGGATGGAGGCGTGGGCATGGCAGGCTGTATGCCTCCGGCGAGCGTTTGAGTTTTTGGAACTTTGTTTGTTTGATGAAAATATGATAATTGGCAAATTTGACAAGGGAATTTTTCTTAAGTGCGTCAACGTGAGAGAGACGTGTGCGGAATGAATCTGCGCGACGGCAGCAGGAGGAGCAGGAGGAGCAGGAGGAGCAGGAGGAGCAGGCACGCTGCCGGCAGGAGGCGTGGCGCCGCAACAAAGTTGACAAGATAAAGTTTTGCGCCTGGTGGTATGCAACAAAATTTTTTAATGACAGCCAGGTGGCTTGTATGCGTGTGCATGTGTGTGAGTGTGTGTGTAAATTTGTGTGTGTGTGAGTGTGTGTGTGTGTATTTCTTATTATGTGATTAAAATTAATTTAATGGCGCGGTTTTTAATTGACGCATATGCCAAAGGCACTGTCAACACACACACTTACACACACACACATACATACAGAGACAACTTTGTCGAGCGACTTTTGCTGGCAACTGTACCGTCAAACAGGACGCAAATCAGGCGAATGCCAATTGGTAATTTGCGTGTCATTGCGTTATTTGTGTGCCACGTTAATTTTGATCGTTGAGCCCCATATGACAACAAAGTTGATTGAGTTAAACTTTTGCTTAATATACATAAACATTTACACATACAAATACACAAATACACATGCATATTTGTATCTATTTTATCAATAAACAAACGCAAATGGGCCAGATTATGATGATTATTATTATTGGCGCACGGTTGGCTGCGCATACACGTATGCAATAATATATAATTGGCATTAAAAACGCATCAACATAAAATAACTATAAATATATGTAGATGTATGCATGCATATAGAAACATGTGTCCCTTTTTTGCTGCTGCTTCGTCTGCTTCGGCTGTTGGGCCCATGTCATGCCTCGAAATGCTAAGCAGTTAATTTCATTATCAATCAAAAGCCAGGCCCCCCATCCTTTGGTTGGGCTGGGGTTGCGTGTTCGATTTTTCATTAGCATACGAGACATGTGAGTAGCTGCTAAGGACAACAACTCCCCCAGTTAAAAAGACGAAGAAGAAGAAGAAGAAGAAGCAGAAGCAGAAGTAGCACATGACAAGACGACAGGCGAGGACGACAAAAACAACGACGACGAGGACGACTCAAATTAATTGCATAAAAATGTTGTATACCCCCATATAGACCTATTCAAAAACAAAAAATCCCTTCTGGCTGGCGTCTAATTGCCAACTCAATTGAGTCGCAGCTCCCCCACCCCCCACCCCCCCCCCCAATGCTCCCATGTCAGAAACCTTCTCCAAGTGGGAAAAGTAAAAAATTTGTTTTGTTAAATAAACGCAATTAGCATGCGGCGCAAGTGTACGGGTATGCCAAGGGTTGTGCGTGGGTGCGTGTGTAGCTGTGTGTATCTGTGTGTGTGTGTGTGTCTGTCTTGTTGTGTCTTACACACACACACACACACACACACACACATGCGAGTTCATTAATAATCAACTGCCTGCCACATACAATCGCCTTAAAACTACAGCTCACATTCGAAATTTGAAATTCGAAATTTGGCAACAGCGCTGGCTGAAATTTGGCAACGCTGCCAGCCAGTTAACATTAATAGAGATGGGTGCATCTAGACATTTTTGTCATTTTTCGATTTGATTTCACTTCAGCATATACGACTATTCGCCGAGCTGCGCTCGGTTCTGTTGTTTGAGGAATTATTAAAACGATAAATCAACTTTTTGGGGATTTTCGACACAACTCAAAAATCATTTGCAACCCTTTGTGCCAGAAAACTTTTGCCTGTCCGATTCTCGTTGGCTGCCTTTTGCGGCTTTTGCCTCTTGTGGCTGACTGGGATGCCAGCAGCCTGTGAGGAGGAGGGGGGGGGGGGGGGGGGGTAGGTAATATGTAGAGGGGTATGGGGTTGATTCGACTACAACAATCAAACAAAAACTATGAGATGAATGTTTGGCAATTGTGGGTGGGGCATATTGACTATAAAATTATGAAAATTTACATTTTTCCAACAATGGGAATAGTTGAATATTTAGGTAAGAGACTGTTGGACATTGACTGACAGTTGAGGCTGTTGCTGTTGCGTTGCTACTACTTCGGTTGTCTCTGTCTCTCTCTCTCCCTTTCTCTTTCTCTGTGTGTGTGTTAATTGGCGTTGGTTTGTTGCCTAGACCAGCTCCCCCGGTCGCAAAGAAATGCATGTTGTATGCAAAATAGACAGCGATATTTAGCTGATAGTCTATAGCTGTGTATACACATATGCATATATAATATAAAGATATATAAAATATAATAGAACAACAACCCTTGTGTATGCGTTTTTTCTGCTTTGGGACTGGGGATTGGGGGGCTGGGGGCTGGGGCTGGGAGTAGCTGTCAGAATTGTAAAAAGTTGCGTAAGTTATGCAAAAATAGACACACATACAGAGACACACAGACACACACACACACATGTGGTAGGGGTTGAGGGTTGGGGGTTGATGTCCCAGGCAGAGACATTAGCATAGAGCTAAAAGCAAACGATTTGTAATTAACAAAATTGCCAGGCAGCCAGCGCGACGACAAGCAGGCTGGCAGGCAGGCAGGCTGCCAGCAGCCCCAAACAATTGACAAAGCAGTCAATACACACACGCACACACACACACACTCACACACTCACACACTCACACATCTATACAAAGCACAAGACAACAGCAAAAAACAACAATAACAAACACTCGAAGGCAAAAGACGTTGATGTGGCAGCAGGTGGGCGAATTGCTTGGGTCGATGCATAAAACGCCAAAAGGAATTAAGATGCTCGCTCCCTCTCTCTCTCTCTCTCTCGCTCGCTCGCTCGCTCCTTTTCTCGCTGTATATGTCTGTGTGTGTGATTGCCACATTCATTCATATGTAGCAGGGTAAAAAAGGGTTTAATCAGCGAACATCTCAGAGCTCACACATACAAGCGACCAATATACAAATACAAATTAACAATAAGCAATCAAAGATACAAACACACACACACACACACACACACACATACACCCATAGAGAAGAAGCTGCATATGCATTTATAAAAATTGTTGTAGCAGCCTTTTAGGCACGCCAGCTGCCAATGCCAAAAGCAACCGTCAAAGGAATTAAAACTCATTCGGGCATAAAAATTTTAAAATATATATATATATATATATACACATAAATATATATAGATATAATAGATATATATATATGTATATATATAGATATGTATAGATATGTATATAAAGAGACAGCAGAGCTGAGCGTGGAGAGCTAGCGACGCGGCAAGGAAGTTAGCTTGGGCGCTATAAAAAAGGGGTTACTTTTCAAGCATTCGGGCTAAAGAGGCTTTCGCTGCGAGGGTTGGGGGCGGGCGTGTGTTGTTAATTTCCAAAAAGCCAAAAGACAAATGAGTAAAGAGCAGCAACAGCAGCCGCAGCCGCAGCGTCGCTTTTGCCATCTCAATGTCGGTTTCAATTTTTTTTTTTTGCTGTTCGTTTGTCATTGATTTTTGATTGTTTCAAGTGTGGCGGCCGAATAAGGGTTGGGTGGGTTGAGCCATTGAGGGTGGGCGTCTTAAAGTCTGCCAAGTGCACCCCAGAGCTTTGACGCCAAAGCTTTTGTCGCATTCTTTATGATTGTTGTTGCTGCTGTCAGCTGGCAAAGCCCAAGTTGGCAATTTGCAACAAAAGACAACACAAATGCTGGCAAAAAAGAATCGTCAAGTTGCAAATGCAGCGCACATATGAATAAGCAAATGAGTGTGGGTGTGAGTGTGAGTATATGGGAATGAGGTGCATTTGCAATGCAAGTGAATATCGTTTTCCATTCCCTTCGATTTGTGTCGTTAGAGCGCTAATCAGTTGGCTTAATGCATGCATTAATGAATATATATTCTTGAGTGTATTCATATGTGATATGCACAAGTGCATTCATAAATATGCATAGCAACATGATTGATTCATTTATATCATTGGCAATATTCACAGTATTTTCAAGTGCATTTATGAGTGTATTCAGATTGAGTACATTCATGAATACATTCATGTAATAATTACCAATTTACAAAATTGTCTGTAGTCAAAAGAAATTGGTTTACTGCTTGTGAGTGTATTCACGAGTGTATTCATGAGTGTATTCAAATTGTATTCATGAGTGCATTCATAAATATGCATATCTATATAACTGATTCATTTATACAATTAGCGCTGTATTTATAAATGTATTCAGTTTGAGTACATTCATGAATATATACAGGAATACATTCATTTGAATAATTACCATATTTGGTTAGCAATCAATAAAGCCGCGTCTTTAGTCAACTGAAGCGCTTTAAGCGCCTAAGTGGCAGGTAATTTTGTATTTTTCATTATTTGTCATTCGCTTGGGGCACAAAGGTGAGTCGTATGCGGCGGCAGGTAACAATTTACAATTGTGGCAGGGGCAGCGCCTTGCCAATTCCGCTAAAGGTATAAATCAAACAATTTCGAACCGAGCTCCACACGAAAGGACTTTGAAGCGCGTCGCTCTCTGTTACAGAGAAACAGACAGCCAAGCAGGCAGGCAGGCCTGGCAGACAGTCAAAGGGACAGACAGACAGACAGACAGACATTTGTACAGTTTGTCATTCAGTCAGTGATTCAGTGATTCAGTCAGTCAAACAGTCATTCACTTACGCACACACGCACATTATGGTACGGTTATTGAATTGATTTGGGAGCAAAACGACAGGAACAGTTGAATGTTTCAATGGCAAATGGTTGGAGTAGGGGGTTTGCTTGTTCGTAGTTAAGAAGGCGCACCGCTCCACGCCCCCCGGCCCCACGGCCCGCCTCGCTTCTTACGTCTTGTTGTTGTTGCTGTATTTTTTGGATTATAAAGTTTTGTAATTAAAATTTGACAGCTTTACAATTCCCAGGCACAGGCAGCAAAGAGCAGAAGGCAGTCGAGTCAGTCGAGAGCCAGTCGAGAGTCAGTCGAGAGTCAATGAATGCGAGGCAAAACCCTTTTGCTTATTCGAATTTTACAATTTTCGATTTATGTTTCGATTTTATTGTCAAACATTTTGTGCGTGGGGAGTTTTAATTGAAGTGTTGCTAGCTGAAGTACATTAATATCTATATACATATATATTTATGTATATATATATCTATATCTATATATATGTATATATGTATATATATCTGTATTTGTCTGTGTGTCTGCTTTGGCCATGCATCAAGTTTTACATTTTAATCAAAGCTCTGCCCTTAACCCACTCTGATCCACTCACTCGCCCATTTTTGTTTCTAATTCGTTAAACTTTTGCTTAATAATTGTCTGGCCAAGCCGAACCCAGTTCCTGTTGGAAAAATCCCCTCGCTGCCCCACAATTGCCTCATAGAAACGCGAGCTTGACTTTTATTCATATTTCTGCCTCAATTTCATAAAAATATATATATATATATATGAAGAGAATATCTATATAGAAAAAAAATGAAATGTGATTTCTGTTTTGTTTTTGTTTTGCGACTACCCTCGATAAGCACTGAATGACGACTACAAAGTCGACCCAAAATGTAGCCCTTGAGTGGGTCGCGTGTGGTGGGGACTGGCGACTGGCGACTGGAGATGTGGGGGCCGTGGCCAGGGCCAGTCGGCGACTGGTCCAGTCACATGTCTAATCCTTTTGCTTATTGATATGATATCTACACGCAGCAACCAGCAAACAAACGAACCCAACCTACGCCGCGTGGGAGTGAGCTAAAAAGGTTATGCCAGCGATTTTTATTTTATATATTGCGCTGTACAATAACCTTTTTTTTTTTTTGTTTTGCTGTTTTTTGGTTTTTTGTTTTGTTTTTCCATTTTGTAGAGAGTGGGATTCTTCACGTTTTTTGGCTTTCATAATCAAAAAACGTTAAAATCATAGTCTAGACAATAATTTATGAGTACAGCATTGCTCTTCTGCTGCTGCTGCTGCTGCTGCTTGTTATACTTGATGTTGTTGTTGTCTTTTTTCAGTTGTCGGTTTTTGTCTCTTTGCCCGCATCATCAATATGAGAAAAGCAGACAACGGCCAACAGACCGCACTCGCAGAGCCCCAACCAGGCCCCCTTCCCCCGTTTCCTGCCACCCCCCTCTGCTCCAGACTCAAACGCAATGCCAATCAACATCTCTAGCAAACATTCGTAAGGCATCATCATATCCTCCAGCTCGTCCTTGTGCTCTTTTTCTTTTTTTTTTCGCCAATAGATATAAAAATATGAATATGCCGGCAGAGACAGCGACAGAGGCAGATGCAAAATATATAAAAAAAAAAAAAGAGAGAACGCCACAACACCTTAATATCAGCTCGCTTACGTTAAGGACTTGCAGGCCGTCGAGTCCTGTGGCAAGCCCAGAGAGTGAGTAGAAGAGCCCCACATGCTGCTGCTGGCTGGGCTTTGTTTGTGCCGTGTGGACGGGCCAGCTCGTTGGCATTTTCTAATGGCTTCAACTTCCTTCCTCTAGCTGTTGTCCCTAGCCGTATTCAGCTAGACGTTAGCTGAGTGAGAGCGATTGGGAGAGAGTCGCATATACTAAATGCGATGTGTTTCGATTGTGTTTATTTTTGTGGCACATGCAAAGGCTACTTAAAGTCGTGCCACGTGACGTATGCGCACTGATAATTGAGCTGAGCCGAGCTGAGCTGAGCTGAACTGAACTGACTTCCCAGAGCATTTGCTTGCACTTCCGGCATTCACTTTGTGGCCCCCCCTCCCCCTCAAGCACAGCTGCATTTTGCAAATCTTAAGCAAATACATTTTGCGATTATAAAATATCCAGTTTTGCTTTTTATTTGGCATTTTTTATTGATTTGTGCCGTCTCTGAAGATTGCCGACAAAGTGAAATGCCGACAAAATCATACAAATCATACAGCAAGAGAGCCAGAGAGAGAGAGGGAGAGAGCAAGAGAGTGTGAGAGTGAGAGAGTGACAACGAGACAGTTGTGCAGTTGAATTCTAATTTGATTTGCGCGTCAGGTTCTAATTGGATTTGCTGCAGGCACTGCGTCTGCGGCTAAGCTCAATCTTCATTTGATGACAATTTCATTTTCTATTAACGAGAAATTGTAATGCCAATTGCTGGCCAAATGGACTGCCATTGGAGCTGGGGGATGTGCATAAAAAACAGTCATGGCCCAAACGGATATTCCAATAGTAGGTGGCCAAAGAACTGGGCGACTATTAACTATGCCAAAAAGGATATATATATATATAGAAGTGTGTATGTATGTATCTATATATATGTGTATATATGCAGATAGCAAGCTTATTTTAATTGCCCGTCTGCTTGGCTTTCTGATTATGGACAGCCGCACAGTGGGTCATAAAAGCAAATTTTAGCATAATTTCTAAGATGTTTAATTTACCTATGAAGAACAGCTGAAATATTGGAGCTTTGTTTGTGGTATATAATAAAATGGTAAAAATGTTACACTTAAACATTAATAAAAAAAATAAATAAATAAATAAATGACAGCAAATGAAAAATGAAAAATGTTATAAATATTTATATAAAATATAAAATGAAAATACAAAAAAAAATTAAAAAACATTTACACATGAAATATAAAATTTTTAAGGTCATTCCTTGGCCTTTTAATCAAAGTAAAATAAGTTTATATCGATATATATCGATTAATACGACGATAGTCAAATATTGCAGCTTCATCTACTATACCTATACCTATACCTATACCTATACCTATACCTATACCTATACCTATACCTATACCTATACCTATACCTATACCTATACCTATACCTATACCTATACCTATACCTATACCTATACCTATACCTATACCTATACCTATACCTATACCTATACCTATACCTATACCTATGTATATTTCTATCTACTTTTAGCCTGCATACCACTGTGCGACAGTGGGTAAGAACTGACCAACTAGCTGGCTAGCTGGCTAGCTGCTCTGGGCTGGGCTGGGCTATGCTGATGGGGCTGACTGGTCGCATTTGAGCGACCCACGGCAATTATTTTGACGACGCGTAATTTGCGTTGACGATGCGGATGATGAAGAAGATGACGGCGTGGACCAACATGAAGATGCAGACGCACAGACAGACGAAGCTGTAGACGGCGAAGACGTCGCGGTTTTTTCTGCGTCAAAATTGAAGCGACAGCGTAGCAAACTAATTAAAGCCAAAGCAGAGTCTGCCCAACCTCATCCCCATCCCCGTCTCTCTCTCTCTGTCTCCCTCTCTCTCTACACACACACACTTGCAGAGACGCCCCAATTGCAGTTTGCTGGCCGAAAATGAACGATTTTAACGCTTAGCCTTTTTTAATTGTCCAAACGCTGTTGGATTGAAAGACCGAGGGCAGCCGTGTGGTACAGTGTGGCCTGCTTTTGATGGGCATGCCGTAACTTAAATGCATGGCGTCAATAATTATTTCCATTTTCATTTCCATTCGCATTTTATTTGCCTCGCATTTCATCAAATTGCCAACGGGACTGGAGGAGGAGGAGGAGGAGGAGGAGAAGAAAAAGGAGGAGGAGGCGTTTGCTTTTAATTAGAAATCAATTGTCTATGTAATTGCGTGCGGTTTTCCGTTTCAACTTGTCTTCTTTGTCTTTTCTCTCTCTCTGCTTCTTCTTCCTCTTCTTCTTCTTTTGCTTAATGTGTGTTCCATATTCGGTCGCTTCTGTTTCCCTGTCACACACAGAAAAAATTTGATCACGATATACAAAATCATAGCGATTAGCGCTTATCATTCGTTTGCATCGCTTTAAACGTGTCGCAGAGAAGGTCGTCAAACAGCAGTGAAAAAACAAAACGAAGTCGAAAGAATCGCACAGCTAATCAGACAAATGTGCAACAGCAACAGCAACAGCTGCAACAACAACTTTTGCTGATTGCAGTTAGCCAAGCTCGAGCTGGGCCATAAATTATAATGCATGTTTAATTAATTGTTTAATCATTTACTGCGAGCTTTGGTTTTTTGCTTAGCAATTTGATGATTTGCCACATTCCGTGGGAGCCGAGCTTGCAGCATGTTGCCGTTGTTGTTGTTGCTGTTGTTGTTGCTGTTGTTGCATGCGGCAACAGCATGCGCAACGAGCATTTTCTCAATTTAATGCTAAATTAATTAATGCAATTTGATTTATTGACAGGCAAAAATTGTCTTCGTTTTCTCTAATTAAAATCTTGAATTTCCGTTCAAGCTTGTAATTGACTTGAATTGCCAACTGAGCAAAGGCAACGGCTACGAAATACCCTGTAAAGTATTGAGTTAAATAGAGCAAAGTGGAATTGAAATTCTTCTCAAATTGTAACTCAATTTCGTAGTGAAGGGAAATTAGTTTTATATAAAATAAAAATATATATAAATATAAAAATTGCCTAAAATTAAAATTGTTTTATTTCTAGTAATTTATTAGAGCTCTAGTCGAGCAGTCGCTGCTAGACCATTAGCCACACACATTTCTTGTACAGGATGCAAATATTGAAATTGACAATTTCACATGTCTAGCGACATCTCAGCTCTTCTATCTCTGTGTGTGTGTAGGTGTGTGTGTGCCTGGCCAGCTGACAAGGCGTTCAAATTGATGGTCACAAGTTTTGGGCCAGTGTTGTGTAATTATTCATATCACCCACAAGCTAGACGAGGACAGGGAAAAGAGGAGGAAAAAAAAATAGCAGAGCGGGAGCAAAAAATTGGTTGACAAGTTGGCTGCAAAGTTGCCAACTTATTTGTTAGCCATAAATTAGGCGCTGCCGTTTGGCGATGTCAAATCTGTTGGCCGAGTTGCCACAAATTTAATGGCCTCCAATTAGACAAAACCCAATTGCAGCCTACGGCAATTTATGAAGTGCCAAATGGATATTTAAGCAGCCAAATGAGTTGCGGCGCTGCCAACTCAATTCGCTGCCATTTGGCCAAGTCATGCCAAAGCCAAGTTAAGACAACAACAACAAAAAAAAAAAAGCAAAGCAAAGTGAAGTGAAATGAAATGTTATGTTGCTTATGCTTGTCAGCAAAGCATATTGAGAGAGAGAGAGAGGGAGAGAGTGAGAGAGAGAGAGAGAGAGTGACAGCGAGAGCAGTTTATACAGTTGGTAAACTGATATTTTTATTATTGGAATTCTAGTTTTTCGCTCAGAGCCAAGTGAAAGTCAATTGCAATTGCCGAAATCAACGAGCCGTGAATGTGAGCTCCATTATATGTACACACACACACACACACACACACACATGCATAGATAGTCATTTTGTATTTTGTCAGTTCGCATTGAGATCAGAGAATTGTATTAGCAAAGACAACAACCAATTGCTGATGACACAAATCAGCACACAAATTGCATGTAAATCACATGGCAAACAATCAAAACAAAAGCAAACCGAACCGAAGCAAACTAGCGCACGCCAACAACAACAGCAGCAGCAGCAGCAACAGCAACAATAAGAATGACAGCAATAGCAACAGCAACAGCAACAACAACAACAACAGCAGCAACTGGTACACGAAAATAAGGAAATAATCAATTTAAAAAAATCAAAATCGCCATTTAACATACAAACGAACAGCAGCTACTAAACTATAGCTATATGGTGACTATATATGCCCCGACATATACTTAAAAAAGAAACAGAAACAGAAACAGCAGAAAAAAAAAAATGCTGTAAGCAATCAACAATCAGTCAATGTGTCCAGACAATAGACAAGCGCGTGTGCGAGCGAGATGGATAGCGAGACAATGACTGGGCCGCACTGTTGCCAGCTCGCTCACGCACACTTGTGGCGGCTGTGTGGGGGGGGAAGTGCGCCTGATCAAAATCCATATGCGATAAATAAATTGAATTTATCCGCAATTGGTCGAACGAAGCGAAGCGACGACAGCAGCAACAGCAACAAAACCCAATGGACAGCATTGTGTGTGTGTGTGTGTGTGTGTGTGTGCACTTGCGCATGATAATGACTGTGTTTTTACTTTAATCAGCAGCAAAACCAACAACAGCAACAGCGGCAACGATAACGACACGGCAAACAGCAGCAGCAACTTAAATCATTGCAGCCAGCTCTAACTAAGCTCAATGTCTCTAGCAATATATATATGTGTGTGTCTCTCTCTCCCTCTCTCTCTCTCTCTCTGTGTATGTGTGCATGTGGGTGGGTGTGCGATTTGTTGCTGATTGATTTGAATTGAATAATTGCAATTGTGTTTGTTGCCTGCGCTACTGTCGCGATAGCCAAACTACAACAACAGCAACGAAAAAATCGTCAAATCTTGCGCGTTGAATTGAAATTCATAATAAATAAAGTTTGCCTGCAGCTTTGCTTTGACAGCAACAGCCAGCTGCATTAATGCCAATAATAGGCTACAACAGCAGCAGCAACATAGCCAACAGAATGGCTGTCAATCAAAGTAGAGACTAGGTGAACAGACGCCTGTGTAGAAAATCTAATTTTGACTTAAAAAACGATCAAGTGTATTTTTAGAAGCTTTTCATGAGAGCTTTCAGCAGCTTTTAGCTAACATACAGCATATTTGCAGTGTTGTAAAGCTTGCAATTAGTGCTGTAAATAATAATAAGGCTAATAGATGCTTACCCGTGTTAACTGATATATTTCCATACTATATATACGCACACATATATGTAAATATTTGATATTTCATACAAACGTATGGCTAGAAATTGTCGAACTTAAGCTTTAATTGATTTAAATCATACTAAATTTGAATAATCGTCAATAAATTCAAAGAGCCCAACACACGAAAAACTCAAAATCATTCAAAGCAATCATCATGAATAAGTGTGTGTGTGTGTGTGTGAGGTGATTATGAATTATAAATTATGATGAATATTAATACAAATCAAATAGAAAATAACAACAATACAATTCGAATCGAGAGCTGCCTTGACACTGCCTAATCAAATTTATTTCGGCTGTCTCCGCTTGCTGCCAGTTGTACATAATATTATTATTATTATTATTGATGATTGCCACGCCTATGCGCCCGTGTGCGTGTGTGTGTGCGTTGTTTACTGTATCTGGGCATCAGATCAGTGACGTTACGGCCCCGACTCTCTGGCTTCTTGTTAGATTAGCAAGCGTTTATCGATCAGCTGTTTGCACAGTTGTTGCTTTCGATCTGGGACTAATTCAATTTTATTTTTAGCCAACTTCGTTTTGGCCTCGCAACGGGTTTTCCGCATGATTTCGAACACCAAAATTTTGTTTATTTCAAAATAAACTCAATTGTGTTACAGACAAAGATCACACACACACACACACACAGAAAGGCATTCCTAGAGACAAAGCGCGTGTTCACAAATATTTACATTCAACTAAAGACTTAATAATGCATAGTATATCAAGCAGCTAATATTATAAAATAGATAGTAGTCATGACTTTGTGGGTATTTCAACATATTGTAGCCCAAGTGCGTCAGAATATGTGTTTATAAATATATTGAAAAGAAAAAGTATGCGAAACTGTATAATAAACTAGCTGCGGGTTGTTCAATCGAGAGATAGAGAGAGACAGAGAGAGAGAGAGAGAGAGAGAGGGAGATAAACTTAATTTGTAATTAGTTGAAAAGCCATCCGTCAAGTCGAGTAATATAATTTTGATAGCTCATCATCGAGGCTCACCCCCGACAATCGGTGTTGGCATCACAGTTTCCCAGTTTCCCAGTTTTCCAGTTTTCCAGTAGCGTCACGCGATGATAAGCACAAATCGAATTTGTGCATGAAAATTATTATTATGATTATCTATATATGCATACATACATACATACATACATACATGCATACGTTTGCATATGTGCTCAGTGCGCATTATGCTGGTCAATCGAGTTAGTTCTAGTTCAAGTCCAAGTCCAATGCGGGACGATTTTGACTGATGATTGAGTTTTTATCTATAGCCAGCAACTGTTGAGCGATTATAAATTAACAAAGTACCTAAACCTAGTCCCCCCCTCCCCTTTGTTTGTATTTCAGTGAATTGCGCTATAATCAATTGAAATTTGTTGCTTACATATCTCTAGACTCTGTGGTCGACACAATTTATTTATTCCCATACAATTTTACTGATAACTCAACTATATAAATTTTGTCTTTGTTTTGTTTTGTTTTTTGCTTGAAACTCGACAAGTGTTGGGATAAATATTTACAACAACAACAACAAGTAACCGACAAACCGCAGAAGTCATAAATGAAAAAAAAAATTGATTTCGGTTTCGTTCGGCGACAAAACAAATACAACAACAACAACAACAACAACAAATTTGTATTTAGTTGAGAACAGATTTTTGCTGTTGTCGTTGCTTATTTAATATGAAAACACATTAAACAAATATGTTGCAGTCGATAAACATTTGGTTTTTTTTTACTTCTTTTTTTGTGTTGTAAATTTATGTATATATACAGATATGTATGTGTGTATGCATGTATATATATGTATGTATTATATATGTTTTTTTTTACACACAAATTATTACAAACAAATGCGACAAAAAAACCACAAACACAGACATATATGCATATATATATGTATATATATTAAAATATAAATTATATATATATATATATACAGACACACATCCATACAAATTTATAAAGACCTTTAATAAAATGCCTAAATTTTTTAGGTTTACATTTCAGTTTTTCAATGAAACTAAAAAAATAAAAAAATAAAATATATATATAAAATATGAATAAATTTCATTTAAGTATTACATTTTTGATTGAACAAAAATGTATAAATTTGTCTTTTATATTTTGAATAAACAACATTTGGTATGTTCCCCATACAAATTATTTTTCAAATATTTTTTTCTTGTTTGTTTTGTGATAAAGAAAAAAAAGGCAAAAAATAAAAGCAAGAAAAAAACAATAATCTAAAAACCGAACGTGTCATTTCTTTTTGACTCAATTATATATACATATATTGTATATATATATATGTATATCTATAACACATATAGATATACTATATATATATATATATATATATATATATTGTTTGCTAAATCAAAACGGAAGTGTTTTGTGTTTTATTGTTTGTGGTTTTTGGCACTTTGTTGAGCTGCTAATATGCTGGCAATTTTTATCGCACAAGCATATATTATCATACATACATATACAAATATATATATATATATTTTTTTTTTTCTATTTCTTTTTTTTGTATAAAATATTTGCGATGTTGTTTGTGGCATGTTTAACCCATGGTTGGCCCGCTGCTATTTTTATGCGCTCTTCATGCACTTTGTCTATAAAAATGCACTTCTGCGAAAAAATAAACACGCGCCGCGCCAACACAAACAAACAAACAAACAAATGTGAAAGAGAGGCAGAGAGAGAATGAGCGAGAGAGAGAGAGAGAGAGAGAGGGCGAGGAGCTGTAGTGGAAGATAGAGCATAGACCAGATCCGAGCCAACAGAGACAGAGTCTAACAACAAACAACTGTTGCAATTCCATTTAACATAATTTTTGCACAACTGTCGATCATATATGCTCAGTGGCAAG